>CM038146.1:134365290-134437777 GCA_021437245.1 Aegilops speltoides
GATCACCTCTGATGGCACAATTCGAACTGAACCCATACTGGTCCTGGAGACGCGCCAGATTCCTCGCAACAACGTCGCTGTTGTTCAGTGGCTGGTACAATGGGCCAACTTGCCCCCTGATGATGCATCATGGGAAGACGCCGATTTCATCAAACACACCTTCCCCGGCTTCTTCAAGCAAACAGTCCAAGGCTGGTTCCAGGAACCAGCAGCTCCTTGAGGTCAAGATTGCTCTCAGGGAGGGGCATTGTCAGGCCTGATGAAGAGTACGAGTTCTTCAGTTAACGGACAGCATGGATACAAGCATTCAGGAGGATCCAACGGCTCGCGTGGCTCGCCCTACTGTTACTTTTTCTACAGCTTTCCCCTTTGCTGTCTTCATACTTTTCCTTCCTCGTCATTGGGCTATTTTAAGCTCCACCGCTTGCCTGTAAGTGGCATCGTTGAATTGTATGAGCTTGCTCAAAACATATACAATCCCTACTTTAGAGAATATACCAGTATATACTTGCACTTTCCCCATTTCTCCTCTTGGCTCGCGACGAACCCTAGCACAAATCGAGATCGGGCCATGACAAAATGGCAGCGAGGCGCGGGGAGGAAGACGGGGACGACGACATTGGAGGAGACGGGGAGGCAGTCCGACGAGGTGGCGGTGGTAGGCGACGGAACCAGGTGGCATCGGGCGTCGGCATCAGGGGGCGATGGGATCGGGCTCCTCCTGATCCAGATCCAGACGAGGGAAGGGGGAGAGAGGAGTGGATCGAGGGGGGAGTGGGTTAGCGGTTTAGGGTTCGGTCGGGGTTGGCCAGGGGTATAGGCCAATGAGGGGGCCGGTTGGGTGGGATGGGCCGAGGCCCATGGGGAGCGGGGGGTTTTCTTTTCTTTTGTTCTTTTTTTAGTTTTTATTTATTTTACTTTTTCTGTTTTAGTTTTGTTTCCTATTATTTTAGTTTTAGTAAAATATACACTTAGTATCTAAATTAGTATTTCAACTTAGTCCACTATCACAAAAAGGCTAGTCCCCAAATAATTTAGTTTGATATTTTATTTATTAGTAAAGACATTTAAATAATTAGGTTTGTTACTACTTAAATCATTTTAGTGTAGTTAAGCATTTCATAAAAGTTTGGTTTCACCACCATGATCACCTATGCATTATCTGGCATGACCCGAACATTTTAGTTTCATTGTTTGAAAACTTTTGTTGTTTACCTGATTTTTAATTTGAATTCGAATCAGTTTCAAACTAACGCGAGATTAGCAACAGTAATCGAGGTGACGTGGCATCATTAGCAGAGGTTTACTGTAGCTTAAGTATCCAGGCGTCACAGGCTCCCATGGGGAGCAAGTTGATCTAAGTGATGTAGGTGATGAAGATCCTTCTCAAGATATTTTGACCATGGGTGTTGGTGCTCTTCTTCCAATGGAACAATAACCTCATGATGATGAAGAAGATGGAAGTTTCGCACATTATCACTATTGGAAATATGCCCTAGAGGCAAAAATAAATTGGTTATTATCATATTTCCTTGTTCATGATAATCGTTTATTACCCATGCTATAATTTTATTGATCGGAAACTCAGATACATGTGTGGATACATAGACAACAACATGTCCCTAGTAAGCCTCTACCGGACTAGCTCGTTGTTCAAAGATGGCTATGGTTTCCTAGCCATGGACATGAGTTGTCATTTGATAACGGGATCACATCATTAGGAGAATGATGTGATGGACAAGACCCAAACTATAAACGTAGCATATGATCGTGTCAAGTTTATTGCTATCGTTTTCTGAATGTCAAGTATATGTTCCTATGACCATGAGATCATGCAACTCACTAACACCGGAGGAGTACCTTGTGTGTACCAAACATCGCAACGTAACTGAGTGACTATAAAGGTGCTCTACAGGTATCTCCGAGGGTGTCTGTTGAGTTCGCATGGATGAAGACTGTGATTTGTTACTCCATATGAAGGAGAGGTATCTCAGGGCCCACTCGGTAATACAACATTACAATGAGCTTGCAAGCAATGTGACTAATGAGTTAGCCACATGATCTTGTATTACGGAACAAGTAAAGAGACTTGCCGGTAACGAGATTGAACTAGGTATGGAGATACCAACGATTGAATCTCAGGCAAGTAACATACCGATAGACAAAGGGAACTACATATGGGATTAGCTGAATCCTTGACACTGAGGTTCGACCGATAAGATCTTCGTAGAATATGTAGGAACCAATATGGGCACCCAGGTAGCGCTATTGGTTATTGATCATAGAGGTGTATCGGTCATGTCTGCATAGTTCTCGAACCCACAAGGTGTACACACTTAATGTTTGGTGATGATATAAGTATAGTTGAGTCGTTATGGTGGTTACCGAAGGTTTTTGGGAGTCCCAGATGAGTTTTCGGACGTGATGAAGAACTCCAGAATGATTCGGAGGTGAAGATTGATATATTGGATGGAGGGTATTGGAGTCCCGAATTGTTTCAGTGGTACCAGGTGATGACCAGCGTCACCGAAAGGGGTTTCACGGGGCCCCCACAAGTGTTGGGGGGGCCCATGGGCCAAGGGGAGGGGGAAAACCAGCCCACTAAGGGGATGAGTGCTCCATCACCCCTTCTCACGTAACCAGGAGGGTTGGGCGCCCCTAGGCGGAACTCCTATACAGCTGCAGCACCGATTACTAGCTCGCACTCGCAGCACATCTCGATGGGCGGCCCATGGCCTATGGCCAAGAAAAAGCCCGCAAAACATGCGTATGCACCAGGATTCGAACTCGCGCCATCGCCCCTTTCGTACAGCGGGCTAACCAATCGACTAACTGAATTGCAAGTGAATATTTACAGTGCAAAACAATTAAGAACAGAAAGGTAGACGCACAATTTATTGCGTGGTACACTGTAACGTTTAGATTTTCCAATTATTCGAAAACATGTTCACATATTTCAAAAATGACGTTCACGAACATGCAAAAAAAAGTTCACCAAAATTAAAAAATGTTCATGTAATCAAAAAAGTTCATGAATTCAAAAGAAGTCCATTACTTACAAAAACGTTCAATATATTTTGACAAAATTTGCAAACTCGAAAAGAGTTTATGAATTTCATAAAAAGACAACATAGGTAAAAGATTGTGAGTTTGGAAAAAAGTTCATCGAATATGAAAAAGGTTCATGAAATTTGAAAAAGTTCATCGCATTGGAAACAAGTGCATCGATTTTAAAAGTTCATCAAATTTGGGAAAAGCTCATCCAAATTGAAAACAAAATCATCAAGTTTGAAAAAAGTTCATCGAATTAGAAAAAAAGTTCATGATTTTCAAAACCAGTTCATCAAAAATGAAAACAGTTCATCAATTTGAATAAAAACGTTCATCAATTTGGAAAAAAAGTTAATACAAATTAAAAAAATTAATGGATTTTCAAAAACGTTCGTCGAACTTGAAAAATAGTTAATAGAATTTGAAAAAAGTTCATCAAATTTGAAAAAAAGGTTAATGAATATTAAAACAAAGTTCATAGAGTTTGAAAAAAAGTTCATCGAATTTGAAAAAAGTTCATTCAGTTTGAAAAAAGTTCAACAAATTTGGAAAAAGTTCATTGAATTTGAAAAGAAGTTCATCGATTTTCAAGAAAAAAGTTCATGAATTTGAAACAAAAACATCAAACCAGGAAGAAGAAGGAAAAAATCAAAAAAGAAAAACAGAAACGAAAAAGGAAAAAAGGAAAAAGGGAAAAGAAAAAAAGGAAAAGGAAAGAAGTCATAAACAAAAACAAGAAAAGTATGTAATGTGACAGATCAGTGAAGTAGGCGTAGTGGTTACCGCAGCTTCGCCCGATGCGGAGATCGCTGGTTTGATACCTGGTTGGTGCGCCTATTTTGCTGTTTGAAACATCATAGATGGGCCGGCCAAGCGCGGGAGAGCTTCAGGCGCCCGTTTGCGAAATGCACGTTAATGGGCGCCTGAAGCACCGAATAGGAAATGCCCCCTAGGGCTTCCCACCTCCTGGCTTGGGGGGGCAAGTCACCCCAGGGAAGATCCCATCTGCCCTGGCCGCCGCCCCCTAGGGGAAACCCTAGGGGCGCCACCCCCTCCCCCCTTCCCCTATATATAGAGAGGTAGAGAGAGGGCAGCTGCACCCCTTGAGCACATCTCCATGCCCCGGCGCTGCCTCTCTTCTCCCTCGCATCCCTCTTCTTCTCCGTATTGCTTAGCGAAGCTCTGTTGAGATTTCTCCACCACCAACGCCACCACACCGTCGTGTGATACGTCCATTTTGCATCATGTTTTCTTACTATTATTTATAATGTTTTTATCCATAATAATGCCTTTTGGATTAATTCTAATGCCTTTTCTCTCATAATTTGCAAGGTACACTCAAAGAGGGAGAATTCCGGCAGCTGGAAATCTGGACCTGGAAAAGCTACGTCAGGCTACCTATTCTGCACAGCTCCAAACAAGCTGAAACTATACGGAGATTTTGTATGGAATATTTAAGGAATATTGGAGCAAATAACTACCAGAGGGGGCCCACGAGGTGGGCACAACCCACTTGGGTGCGCCAGGGATCCCAGGCGCGCCCTGGTGGGTTGTGCTCACCCAGGCCCACCTCCGGTGCCCATCTTCTGGTATATAGGTCGTTTTGACCTAGAAAAAATAAGGAGAGGACTTTCGGGACGTAGCACTGCCGTCTCGAGGCGGAACTTGGGCAGGAGCACTTTTGCCCTCCGGCGGAGCCATTCCGCCGGGGGAACTTCCCTCCCGGAGGGGGGACTCATCGTCATCATCATCACCAACAGCTCTCCCATCTTGGGGAGGGCAATCTCCATTAACATCTTCAACAACACCATCTCTTCTCAAACCCTAGTTCATCTCTTGTGTTCAATCTTGTTACCGGAACTATAGATTGGTGTTTGTGGGTGACTAGTAGTGTCGATTACATCTTGTAGTTGATTACTATATGGTTTATTTGGGGGAAGATTATATGTTTAGATCCATTATGATATTTAATACTCCTCTGATCATGAGCATGATTATTATTTTTGAGTAGTTACTTTTCTTCTTGAGGTCACGGGAGAAACCATGTTGCAAGTAATCATGTGAGTTTGATATGTGTTTGATATTTTGATAGTATGTATGTTGTTATTCCCTTAGTGGTGTCATGTGAACGTTGACTACATGAGACTTCACCATATTTGGGCCTAAGGTAATGCATTTGGAGTATCAATTAGATGATGGATTGCGAGAGTGACAGAAGCTTAAACCCCAGTTTATGCGCTATTCCATAAGGGACCGATTGGATCCAAAAGTTTAATGCTATGATTAGAATTTATTCTTAATACTTTTCTCGTAGTTGTGGATGCTTGCGGGAGGGTTAATCATAAGTAGGAGGTTTGTTCATGTAAGAACAACAGCTAAGCATCGGTCCATCCACATATCAAATTATCAAAGTAGCGAACACGAATTAAACCAACATGATGAAAGTGACTAGATGAAATTCCCATGTACCCTCAAGAACGCTTTGCTTATCATAAGAGGCCGTTTTGGCCTGTCCTTTGCCTCAAAAGGATTCGGCTACCTTTCTACACTTTTCTTACTACTATCGTTACTTGCTCGTTACTAATGATCTTGCTATCAAACTACTCCAGTACTTACAATTTCCGCACTTGCAGACATTACCTTACTGAAAACTACTTGTCATTTCCTTCTGCTCCTCGTTGGGTTCGACACTCTTACTTATCGAAAAGAGCTACAATTGATCCCCTATACTTGTGGGTCATCAAGACTATTTGCTGGCACCTTTGCCAGGGAGTGAAGCGCCTTTGGTAAGGAAACATTTATATAGTGTGCTGAAATTTATTGTCACTTGTTACTATGGAAAACAATCCTTTGAGGGGTTTGTTTGGGGTATCTTCACCTCATCCGGAACCACAATTAGCTACCCCTCAACCTACTGCACCTACTGAAAATATTGAATATGAAATTCCTTCGGGTATGGTAGAACAACTTCTAGCTAATCCTTATGCAGGAGATGGAACCAAACATCCTTATATGCACTTCATATATGTGGAACAATTTGTGGATTGTTTAAGCTTGCAAGTTTACCCAGAGATGAAGTTATGAAAAAGGTTTTCCCTTTATCTTTGAAGGGAAAAGCATTGGCATGGTATAGGCTATGCGATGATATTGGATCATGGAATTGGAATCGTTTGAAATTGGAGTTCCACCAAAATTTTATCCTATGCATCTAGTTCATCATGGTCGGAATTATATATATAATTTTTGGCCTCGTTAAGGAGAAAGTATCGCTCTAGCTTGGGGGAGGCTTAGGTCAATGTTATATTCATGCCCCAATCATGAGCTCTCAAGAGAAATTATTATCCAGAATTTTTATGCTCGGCTTTCTCGTAATGATCAAACCATGCTTGATACTTCGTGTGCTGGTTCTTTTATGAAGAAGACTATTGAATTCTGGTGGAATCTTTTGGAAAGAATTAAATGCAACTCTGAAGATTGGGAACTCGACGAAGGTAAAGAGTCAGGTATCAAACTTAAGTATGATTGTGTTAAATCTTTTATGGATACCGATGCTTTTCAAAAGTTTAGCACTATATATGGACTTGCCTCTGAGATAGTAGCCTCCTTTTGTGAGTCATTTGCTACTCATGTTGAACTCCCTAAAGAGAAGTGGTTTAAATATCACCCACCTATTAAAGAAGAAATTAAAGAACCTGTACCAGTTAAAGAAGAAACTGTACTTTATAATGTTGATCCAGTTGTCCCTTCTGCTTATATTGAGAAACCACCTTTTCCTGTTAGGATTAAGGAACATGCTAAAGTTTCAACCGTGGTTAACAAAAGCTATATTAGAACACCTTTTCCTGTTAGGATTAAGGAACACTACACCATGCACCAAAATTCCCTACCGGTGTGTGTTGGGAAAAAGTCACCATTGCCGACCGACAATATGTCAGAAAAATTTCTAACGGACTGTGGGTCGGGAAACATCTGTTTAGTGACACACTATCGGTCGGGAATGCTGTAACATATATCATCAAACAGTCGGTCGGGAAATCCGTTATGGCCCACGAACCATCGGTCGGTAAATAACGCCGACCGACATTCTGAAGCTAACTGGGCCTCGCGCACGAACGGCCAAATGTTGGCGCCAACAGACGGCCCAACCCGCGAAATTTTTCCCCCAAAGACCCAATCTCCCTAAAAAAACCCCAATCTCTCCTTCGTTCCCCTCGCACGTACGCACAGGATAGCCAAATCCCTAGCTAGCTCGATCTATTCGTTCCCCACGCACGCCGCCAGGCTCCCGCCGGTCGATCCCACGCTCCCACCACCGCCCACGCCGTCGCACCGCCGCCCCACGCCGCCCTCCCTCTGCAGCACCGCTCCACCGCCGCCCCACGCCGCCCTCCCTCTGCGGTGCCGCTCCATCGCCGCCCTCCCTCGCAGCGCCGCCCACACCATCTGCCCGTCAACGCCGCCCAACGCCGTCTGTCTCTCCACCGCCGCCCCTTCCTAGTGCTCTCTCTCTCCGGCGCCTCTCTTCAACCAGCAGTAGGCGTGTGAGCATCTCGAGAAGCGGCAAGCCACCCTCCCTAGACTGACTTCCCCCATCTCCACCGTCCAGCTCTCGAAGACACGCAACGGCAGCGGCAATGGTCGATGCGGCAGAGGTACAACTCTTCCCTCTCTGTCTTTACCTCCCTCCCCCCTCTCTCTCTCTCTAGGATTTGTTGCGAGAGTGGGCTGGTGGGGAACGGGGAGCTCCGGCAGTAGGGAACGGCTACACCACTTGATTTTCTTCTCCAGTTTGATGTGTACTGCAGCTAGTCTGATTGTGAGATACTATGCAGGCAGAAAATGTGCTAATCAATGTACAGAGTAGAAGCTTGGTGGTAGCAATATGAACTAATTCTAGAAGTTGAGCTCTTGTGTGCAAATTTTGTTTTTCCCATTGCGATTCGTCCTTTAATTCCACCGTCCCAATAGAAAGGAATTTGTAGTCATCAGTATCGAGTTTTCTTGTCTGGATGATCTGAAGACAAATGAAGAAGAGTTTAACTATAAATTTAATACACAAAAAGAGCGCTGAGGAGCTAAATATTTTCATGCATATGGATTGACCTTGCCAACAGTATGTATTACTTCATTAAAAAGCATCATCTTGACTTTTAGAATCATGTTTCCTTTAAAAACATGCAACTCGGACATACATCCAAAAAACTGGAGTCTCTGAAAACATACAACTTAACTAACCTGATGTTATACCTAAATTTCAGTAACAAAAATTTTAAACTTGAGTTTCCTTTTGTTTACTGAAGTAGATTTTGCAAATGAAAGAAAACATGGCGAGAGTGTAAATATATAAAGCACAAGATCTCAAAAGTTGTAGTCTACTTGTTCATCTGTCTTGTTTTTCTCGGGTAACATAGAGGAGCACTTTGGTAACATTGAGCCGACAAAGAGAAGTTGTAGAATATTTGTTGCAACCACTAGGTGAGTTTCTCTTCCCCACTCAAGTCCGTGAGGCCCTCCATATGTGTGGATGTCATGAATATGTAGAGATGCCTCCTCATGTTTGACAATCGACTTTTATATTGTCTAATTATTTTGGTTATTAGGATTCTTGCTGCCAACGACTTAGCTTCCAAAGAACGGTGCAGCGATCCTCTAATGTTTCGCTAGGACAGATATAGATGGACTAGTTCTTAAAGCAAGTGATATTGAAAAAAGTAAGTGTTGTGTATGATCCTCTAATGTTTTGTATTTTTAGTGATGTACTCACATAGTGTGTCTTTTGCAGGAGGAAAAATGGCAAGCGCAAACGGAAGAGCTAAAGATGGTGGGATCACGGAGGAACAACTAAAAGCGGTAGAGTATGAACTACTGAGAAGCAAGACCATTGAACAGAATGATAAACGGCTAGCAGCGGTACGAGCAACAAGAGCTTCTATGCAGGAAGATATGGAAGCGAACCAAGCCTCCAAAAAGAAAAGAAAGGTATGTAGCTTCCATCACATTCATGTTCTACCCGACGGAAGCAAATGTAGCTTGCAACACTAACCTATATATCTATGCAGGCACCTACCAGCGCACCTGTAAGCGCGAATGAAGGACGTGTTTTGAGGTCTAGGGTATCAAAAGATCAAGATCATGTTGATCCTGAGCATCAGCCTTCCAAAGGTAGCCTAATGTCACTTGCTAGAATTGTTCATATTCTGTCACTTGCTAGAATTGTTGTATGACTATGTTAATTTTCTTGCATGAAGAGATTACTCGTGAGCTTGATGGTGATGGTAGTGAAAAGAAAGGGGGAAGAAAAATTACTCGAAAGGCTAACATATATGCAAGGCTGAATCAACCCAAAATCCATATTCCACTTAATGGGGATGGCCAGCCTGTTGGGCCAGATGCAACTGAATTTGGCAATTTCATTGGTACTTTGGTGAGGAAGCATATACCACCTGCAGAGTTAGATTGGCGAGATGTCGATGTAGAGAAAAAGTTGTTAGTGTGGGAGACCTTGAAGGTAGAAATGAGCATAATTTATAACTTACACATTCTTTTTAATGCCATCTAACCGAGTGTCCTGTTTTCTCTCATTTTAATAGGCATTTTATGAGCTGGACTCAACTGCTTTGAGCTTTGTTATCAACACTTCACACATAAAATGGAAGGATTGGAAGTCAGATTTAAAGAGGTACAAGTTTGATGCTGCGCTCACTGATGCACAACTTATGAAAAGACGTGACAGCAGAATTAGTGAACCTGATTGGAAGACCCTTATTACTTATTGGAGATCTTTCACAGGTTCTGGCTCTTATACCTATAAACATTTATATGTATAGTACATATGCTTCTCTGAAATTAATGGCTTTAATATAATTTGTGGCATTGACGTGCATATGTAATTCTTTGATGGTTTTCTAAATATAATCGTCAGGCGCACTGCAGTCTTTTCTAGCCCAGAGAAAAGAAAGAAAGAAAATTGGTGGTTTTTTCTAGAAGAACTGACCATCGTGAGTCTGTACGTGAATGTGTTGCTCCCAATAATTGGCAGTATGCTAAGCGCAGCGGATGATGCATATTGCTCATATTTCTTGATGAAATATATTCCATGGCCATCAAGCATTGATGCTCTATTATTTCTAACACAAGACAAATTCTAATTAAACATGTTGTCGCATTATTTAGGACTTGCCACATTTTTTATAACACTAAAACCCCACCGCCATTGATGCTTTATGCAATTATTATTTTCACCATTGTCTCTATGAATGCATGAATTCACCGGTGACTTTGTATCCTTTGTAGGTAAGACTTACAAAAGGACCAGAAGGAACCATGAAGATGCCGATTCGTGTTCGCTAGACATCTTGTGTAATGGAGCAAAAACAGTGTCTTTTAGGATCATTTTGTGGACCTATATGGCAGGGTCTTGTCATCTGGGTATTTTGTGTAATGGAGCAAACAATGAATCGATGGACATGCATCTATCATTTTGTAAACCTATGGAGTGATTCGGTGACTGGAACGTATAAATGTTGGAAGGCTTATGAGAATGAATTACTGTTTTATCCTTCTTTGGTCATGATTTATTTTTTTGTGAGTACATGCAAGTTAGTAGTTAACTTGATTGATATTGTGCTGTGATGAGATATGCAACTTGATTGATATTGTATAAAGCAGATGAGAAAAATATAATAGGTTCATATTTATTGCTCAGTTAAACTAAACGCTGACAAACTGTTGGATGGGAAAAGAAAATATCGTCCTATTATCGGTCGGCAAAGGCTTACGCCAGAGCCAACGGAGAGTCGGTTGGTAAAAATCAACACCATCCAATTGTCCGTCGGGAATGATACATAGTAGAGCCAGCAGAATATTGGTTGGCAAATATTGCACCGTCAAACAGTCGGTCGGGAAAAGATTTAGGACAGTACCAACGGAAAGTCGGTCGGGAAAGGTTCATAGTAGTGCCAAGAGATGTTCGGTCGGCAATATCTTGTGTCACCATCCAACTGTCGGTCGGCAAAGATATGTCGGTCGGCAAAAGGCTTTCCCGTCTGGACTTTCCCCAACAGACGCGGTCGGTCGGCAATACTCTTTACCGACCGACTGCCTGTCGGCGAATGCTGTTTTTCCAACCAACCTGTCTGTCACAGATGCAGTGCTGTGGTGTAGTGAGACCTGATGAACAAATTAAACTAGAACCTAGCATTGCTATGGTTAAATATCTCTTTGAAGAAGATATGGATGGGCATTTACTTCTGTGAAGAAGCTGCTAGAATTGCCAAACCTGATAAAAAGGATAAACATAGACCTGTTGTTGGCATGCCTGTCATCTCAGTTAAAATAGGAGATCACTATTACCATGGTCTATGTGACATAGGTGCTAGTGTGAGTGTTATTCCTTATTCCTTATATCAAGAAATTATGAATGACATAGCACCCGCAGAGATAGAAGACATAGATGTTCTATTAAACTTGCTAATAGAGACACTATATCACCAATTGGGATTGTTAGAGATGTTGAAGTCTTGTGTGGGAAAATAAAATACCCTACTGATTTTCTTGTTCTTGGTTCCCCACAAGATGATTTTTGTCCCATTATCTTTGGTAGACCTTTCTTGAACATCGTTAATGCTAGAATAGACTGTGAGAAACAAACTGTCGGTGTTAGTTTTGGTGATGAGTCTCATGAGTTTAATTTTTCCAAGTTTAGTAGAAATCTTAATGAAAAAGAATTGCCTAGTAGGGATGAATTAATTAGTCTTGCTTCTATTGCTGTACCACCTACTGATCCTTTAGAACAATATTTGTTAGACCATGAAAATGATTTACACATGCATGAAAGGAATGATATAGGTAAGATTTTCTCTGAACAACGTCCTCTGCTTAAACACAATTTGCCTATTGAAACTCTAGGAGGTCCTCCTCCACCTAAAGGTGATCCTGTGTTTTAATTAAGCAATTTCCCAGACACTTTGAAATATGCTTATCTTGATGAAAAGAAGATATACCCTGTTATTATTAGTGCTAACCTTTCAGAACATGAAAAGGAAAGATTATTGAAAGTTCTAAGGAAGCACCGAGCTGCTATTGGATATACTTTTGATGATTTAAAGGGCATTAGTCCCACTCTATGTTAGCACAAAATTAATATGGAACCTGATGCTAAACCCGTCATTGATCACCAACGTCGGTTAAATCCAAAGATGAAAGAACTGGCAAGAACAGAAATATTAAAACTTCAGGAAGCTGATATAATCTATCCTATAGCTGATAGTAGATGGGTAAGTCATGTTCATTGTGTCCCTAAGAAAGGAGGTATAACTGTTGTTCCTAATGATAAGAATGAACTTATTCCACAAAGAATTGTTAGACAACGAAAAAGCTCGTCAGGATGCGCTTGACTTGTTGGATGAGGAGCGAGACTTGGCAATAGCCCGCTCAGCGATTTATCAACAAGACCTGCGCCGCTATCGCAGCCGTCGGGTTAGGAGCAGGACCTTTCAGGAAGGCGATTTGGTGCTCCGGCTCATCCAGGATCAGTCTGACATGCACAAGCTATCCCCACCTTGGGAAGGACCCTTTGTGGTCAGCAAAAATTTGCACAACGGATCATATTACCTCATCGATGTTCGAGAGCACAAAGACTCACGTAAGTCGGAGGAGACCCGCCGGCCGTGGAATATTGCTCATCTCTGGCCTTACTATACTTAAGCCACCGGCTCTCAAGATGTATATATTTTGACAATGTATATATTATATAAAGAAATAAAGTAGGACCTCTGTCCTTTTTACCCTCAAAGGTTTATGTGTCTTCTTTATCAGGTGGTGGAAGCAACCAACAGGGAGCGGATCACATTTGAATCCGGCTTTCCCTTTGGTCTGGCTTATGATCATGTCTGAATCTAGCCATGGTCACTTGGGGGCTTCCTATTCAAACATAGGTCGTATTCGAACCAAAGAGAACATATCTGTCGATACCCACTTGATCGGCATATTGCCAAAACCACTTGGGGGCTTCTCGATCATATTTGAATCACACCTTAACCCCTTTGGGTCTGAAGTGGATAGTATTCGAATCGGCGTCATTAAACAACTCTTATGGTCACTTGGGGGCTTCGTGTTCAAACATAGGTCGTATTCGAAACAAAGAGAACATAGCTATCGATACCCACTTGATCGGCATTGCCAAAGCCACTGGGGGCTATATGATCGTATCCGAATCTTAGCTTAACCCCTTTGGAACGGTTTACTGATCGTATTCAAATCAGGAGCCGGTGGAAGTTGTTTATTATCCACCATAAGCATAATTATGTTCACTATCTTGAGACCTTCTTGAAAGCATTATGAGATGGTTTTTGATTCTTTCGGTTTAATATTGATCACCCCAGGTTCTTAAGTGCCAGGTGAACATCATATAAGCAGGTAGTATTATCAAAGGGATCGCAGGTATGCTATTATGATTATATTTAAGAAATATAGTCATAAACTCGCCTGTATATGATGTCTTTGGGTCGTGTTCCGGGTTATCAATACTTTATGTGACCCCCGACGCGATAAACCGCTAAGGAAATTTTGCTTGTTTTATATGCAGGATAAGACAAAGCAAATTTAAACCTCAAGGAAATAAACGATCAACATAAGCCAGAAATATATAGCAATGGCGGCTTACGAAAGTATTAAGCACCAGGAACATGTGCGAAGGCATGACAAACATTGAGAAGTTTTTACTACCCTATTACAAGACTCCCCGAGTCTGAATAAATGAAGCATTGTTTTTTGCAAAGTTATAAAACGCCTGGCGGTTCATTCCTTCGACGGGATCGAAGACTCCGAGTTATCCTTCTCCGCCTCTCCGTCGGTTGCTTTGTCCTGGAAGGTTGACGAGGCCCAGCCAATGCCACTCAAGGCTTCAAACTCAGCTTCATCATCTATTAAACTAGCTGGGTCCACTTCAGGGGCAAAAGTATGCTTACGCGTTGGAGGGATCAGGCTAACTTGATCATATGGAATGTTTGGAATTCTCCAATTCTCACTATCATAGCCCGGCGAATACTTGGTAAGATCAGTATTGTTCCCAATAAGGGTAGCCACGGGACGTATGACTTTGACACAGGCGGTGAAATCATGATCATCAAATACAGTACCGTCCTCCTTCAGGCTCGGGTATCCAAGAGCGAGGTCGGCTGGGTCTAGTTCTGGCATCCATGCCCTTGCCCGACTCAATGCAGCTACGGCCCCGACTCTTGAAGATGCCCGCCTTAAATCCTGGATCCGCTGAGGTAGCACAGCGAGACACTTCAGCACGTCTTGCAGAAGGTGGGGAGTGGTATTTGATAAGGCTACAACGGCCAGGGCATGTTGTGACCTGGTGTACAGTTGCTCCACTAGAGTGTAGACCGCCTTAAGTTTGATCAGCATGTTCTTCCTGAGGTTGGTGCTCCTGGGGCCTGAGTGTTCACAAGTATCACAGTGAGCCGGAGATCACGATTACAATAGTCATCAAAAGATTACAATGTTTGAGGTTATGTATAGTAACTTACCAAAGATGGCTGAGACCATTTGAGATATCTAGCGTTTTAAGTCGGACAGCTCGGTTGTTGCTTCTGCAAGAGATGCTTCTGCCGTCTCGGCCCGGGTGACCAGTGAAGCCTTCTCATCAGTCCAGTTTTTATATTGACTCAAAATTCTTTTTCAACTTCTCTTGTTCAGAGACGCTAAATTCAAATTTGGAGTTGGCCTCCTGAGTTTCGAGTTCTTGAGCTGTCAGACGGCTCTTCAAGTCAGCAATCTCCGACTCAAATTGACTTATGGTGGCCTACATTGATACCGGTTTATGGTAAGGATCATGGTAAGGTAACATTCAAGTCCCAAGTACTTTGCAAGCAAAGGTTCTTGACACTTGGGGGCTAATGTATGTTAAAGAATTTTTTAACCTACAAATTCGGGTCATGCATATTAAGTCCCAAGCATTTTACAAGTAGAGATACTTGGCACTTGGGGGCTAATGTGTTTCGCAAGTTCAAAGTATCATGCTATAACCGGGTTAAATATATTCTCTTTAAACCGGACAAACCAACAGTAAGCAGATTTCTAAGTCTACAGCATATTTATTCATAAGCAATAGACTTGGGGGCTGGTACAGTAAGTAAGATTCGGGAAAATAGCATAAATTATACCTCATATTTGTGCTGTATTTGTTTCACCATGTCAATTTCCAGGTCACGGCTATTATGCACTTGATTCAGATAGCCTGAGACTATATCAACAATACTTAAGTGAGTATAATCAGTAATGTCCAGCTTGGCCTTTCGGTGTTCAATGAGTTCTTCCTTGGCAGTGCACTTGGCAAGGACAGTCGGCCGCCCTGGCTCAACAAACTGACTTTTTAGAACCTCAACTTCTGGATCACTTGTCTTGACCGGGCTAGGAGCTTCCGGGTTATCAGAGTTATTGAGAGTCTCTTCGGCAGGCGGGTTAGAGGTTGGCACTGGAATATCAGAGGCTGGTCCAGGCGGCGGTTGATGGGAGGAACTGTCAGGAGCAGACATGTCAAGCATCGGCTCAGTCATGACCGGGGCTTGGGACGGTTATTCTTCTTTGCCCTCTTACTGGGCTTCACTTGCATGCTGTCAACAAAGGTAGAAGGGTGAATACAAAAGCATGAGTAAGGTAAATCCTAAAGTAAATAAGGTTACATTACCCGGGAGCAGTTTGGAAAGCTGGCATGTTTGATTGCATAGACTCACCGGAGGAAGGAGAGGTATCCTGATAATTGGAGTCAGATGAATTGAGTGGTTGGCGAATTAAATCCGCCAAAGGTAAAACAGAACGTAAATCAGAGATAACCTCAGTCCGACGTTCCTAGTTGCGTCCGGTAAGCCAGAGGAGAGTTCTGCATCCTTGTCGGTCCGGGTCTGCCTCCGTTTTCAAGCTGTTGTTTCTTCAAAAGAAATTGAGGATCTTGATAAGCTAGAGGATGTGAAAATCTTACTTTCCGGGTCACCCTTCGGATTTTTTGCTTTGGCAAAGGCTCTGAGTCGAATGAGATTATAGTTACCTCTTCGTCAACCGATTGGCTGTTCCCCATATCCTCCTGAAAAGATGGAATGTCAGTAAAATAATGACAAAGGAGTTAAGATAATTAAGGATTACCTCTTCGTCATCCGAAGAAGTGTCATCCAATTTGAGTAAATCGGAAGCGTTGGGCTTCTTCTTCTTTGAAGTTCTCGTTTTGGCGGCTTTCCTTTCGGTTTTCTTGGCTGTCCTGGCTTGTTTGGTAGCCTCATGGTCATACTTGACCTTCCAGAAGTTGTCATCGGCCTGTGGAAAGGATAAGGAACTATGAGTACAAATAAGGTACAACATAGCAAAGAGTATTTATTAAGATTGATAACTCACTGCAGGGGCCGGGTTCTTCTTGCAGAAGGGAAGTAAGCCGAAGGCATTACTAGTTACAGTGCCCTCCTTTAGCAGCGACTGGGTCGTAGCATCCACCACATCATCTGGTAAGTCGTCAGGGCTATGACGCAGTGGATCATCCTTTTCACCTAAGTAAGTACACATTAAGCCGGAACGGCGGCTTAATGGAAGTACTCGCCAAGTGACCTAGACTTGGACCAGATCGATGCTGTTTAAGCCATTTCCCAAAAGAGCTTTGATTTTCTTGATGGTGGGATTGAGAGGCAGACGCTCAACAACAGTCAGTTTATCCGCCAGCGGATGGTTGGACTCAAGGCGCAGGGCGCGGAAGCCGGGCAGAGGGCTCTCATCAGCCGGCGAAGTGTCCTGACAATAGAACCATATCCGATTCCAATCTTTTGGATGACTCGGCAGTTCAGCATAAGGAAAATGGCAATCTCTCTGCCGCTGAATTGAGATGTCGCCAAGCTCAAGACTAGGCCCGTTGGCATGTTCATTCTGCCGGTTCAAGTAGAAAAGCTCTCTGAACAAAAGCAGACTTGGCTCCTCTCCCAGGTACACCTCGCAGAAGACTTGGAAATTGCAAATATTTGACACGGAATTGGGTCCAATGTCTTGAGGTCTAAGATCAAAGAAATTCAAAACATCCCTGAAGAATTTTGAACCGGGAGGAGCAAATCCCCGGCTCATGTGCTCTGTAAAAACTATCACCTCCCCTTCTTTGGGTTGAGGCTTCTCTTCAGATGGGTCAGGGGCACGATAAGACATGACCTCCTTTTTAGGCAGATGGCCAGACTTCACAAATTCAGATAGTTTACTCTTTGTGACTGTGGATGGGACCCAATTGCAAGTCACAGGGGCCTTGGTTGCCTTAGGTGCCATGACAACAGTTGGCCTACTACAAAATAAGAGGTTCTGGTTCAAATTTAACCCGGAGGAAAATATCTTAATTATTCAAGGTGGCGGCTTAAGAAGGGGACTAATGATGTATGGGTAATTGTGCGACAAATATTAAGCCGCTACAGGTGTCAAGAGCAATTAAGTTTTCTTAAGTCGTGAGAAGCAAGCAAGGTTTATAAATCAGTATCGTTTACTTAGACCGGTCACAGGGATAGTTGCGGTTCAATATATTCGACAGAGGCAGTTTTTTACTTCCGGGTGCAGCAAACAGGTTTCACAAGTTGCCGCTATTATTCTGGATCAAACAATTGATCTGGAAAGAAAACTTTCTAGACCTAGAACTGGCACAGATGAAGTTCAAGGGCTAGAACAGGGCCTCGGTGCGACAGAAAGGGATCTATTTGCAATTAAAGTAGGGGCAAAATAGCTACCGCATCAGGTTTTTGCGATCTTCAAGATCAAAAAACGGCGGTGGTGAGCAAATCTACAAGGGGCTCCTAATGAACAGCGAAGAACGCCGAAGAACTCGAAGGTCTTAATGTGGATCTGAGGAGCAAAGAAGAGGAGACTTATAGATGCAGGATTACTGCGGAGGGTCGTCGCGTTTCTCTGGTCAAAACCAGGTTGATGCAGTGGCCTGAGTTGGTGAAGACGAGGAGATCTGTGACGGCAGCGGCGGCGGAGCTCGAGTGGCAGAGAAACAGCGAGAGGAAGAAGATGACTGAAGGAGGAGAATGGGAAGACCTAGGTCATGCCTATTTATAGGGAAAGGATGACTAAGACGGCGCGAGAAGCGAGGAGATAAGCGTTATTATCTAGTGGCCCCGACGCCTCGGTTTTCGAAATGGTCAGTAAAGGCAAGGATCCGTTGGAGGATACGATGAAATAAAGAATGAATTTAAAGTAAAAGATGACGTCACAGCGGGTTAACACGGATCTAGAAGATGACGTCATGGCGGGTTAAAGAAAACCTTTGCATAGTTAGAAGACTGAAGATTTATTTCTTAAAGTATTTTAAGATTGACATGAACAGGCTCAAATCAATCCGGGGCCTAATGTCGGGGATATAACTATTTGTGTAAGCCGCCCAGGAGGGGCCGAGTTACGCAAAGAAGACTCACCAGAAAGAAGCCCAAGACCAAGCATGAAGATGGCGGTTCAATAAAGGGCCTAAGGCCCACAGGCGACTTAAGGCCCGTTATAGTAAACCGCCACAATGGCGTGACTTGTATCATAAGGTAGATTTAACTAGTCTCCGAGCCGACATCGCTTATAAGCCGCGGACTCGGTAAGCCTGTATGCCAACTCGTATATAAGGGGCGACCTACTGGCGGCTTAGGGCAAGAAACAACTCATCGAGAGCCAGGCATAGCGTATCTCGCTCCCTGGTCATCGAAACATCAATGCCAACCCAACTAGACGTAGGCCTTACCTTTACCGTAAGGGGCCAAACTAGTATAAACCTCTCGTGTCCCTTGTCCCAATTAACCCCTTCAAGCTTCCTAGTTGCGATGGCTCCACAACTAAGTCCTTTCATGAGGACATCTGACGTGACAATTCCACGACAACCTTTCTTATTAAAAGCACCCGCTGGAGAGCACACTGTCGTTTGCATTCATTATAATTGGTTTATATTGGGTATGACTTGACTGGATCTCTTTTACCATGAATTACAATGTTTAGTCAGTCCTTGATCTTTAAAGGTGCTCTACATTTATGTTTTGCAGTCTCAGAAAGGGCTAGCGAGATACTATTTTGTTATATCATGTTATGATTATTTTGAGAAAGTGTCGTCATCCGAGTTTTATTATTATGGCTCGCACTACAAAAAATACACTTCCGTGATGATACGTGTTTGTCATAGTAGGTCGCATTTTTTGTCATGCATGTACATCCATGACAAATTTATGACAGAATCAAGATAGTCATACCTGTGCTGTCGTAGAAGTGTTCCATGACATTACCAAAATTATCATCACGAAAGTGTCCACTTCCATGACGATAAATCCGCGTCACAGAACTGCTTTCATCAAGGGTGACCGACACGTGGCATCCACCATAACGGAACGCCGTTAAGCTATCGGGTCGGGTTTTGGATCCGATAACCCGTTAACAGCCCCGACCAATGGGGATTTTCCACGTGTAAAATCATAATTGGCTGGAGGAAACATGTGTCGGCTCACCGTTGGGACAGATGTCACCCGCTCATTGGACCGAAGGCGCCTTTGATACGGTGACATGTGGCACGGCCCAACAAAGGCCCATTCCTGTGAAAAGGCCGGCCCATTTGACTTGGTCAAAAGGTGGGGCCGGCCCACGGAAAGCCTGTTAACGGCCTATTCGCATATAGCCCATTTACAGCCCGCTAACCCAGGGCCTATTACGCCCTATCCGAATTAGGCCCAGTAGCGTCATCTGGGCCGTCCAATATGATTCAGCCCATTTTAACTTTCGGCCCGTGTGTGGCCCATGACTTCTTTCGGCCCATATGAGGACCTCTGTAACTCTTGGCCCATTAATGGCCCGTGGTGAAACTGGCTCGTAATGAACAATGTATCACTTTATACCCATTAATGGCCCGTTATTCCATTGGGCCGTTTCCAGCCCAAGTTATCTTTTGGCCTTCTCAAGGCCCATTGATTCTTGGGCTCATTTGCAGTATTCGGTTACATACGGCCCATTACTGTCATTTTTTGCTTGTGGGCCAAATTCAGCCCGTCGTTACAGTCGGCCCGTTTGCGGTCCATTAATACGTTGGGCCGTTTTCATGTCAAAAAAAACCCGTTGGGCTGTTTTCATAGAGTTATCAAATACGGCCTATTAACGGCCCGTTATGGTCCATGAATAGTATGGTCATGATTGGCGAAATGATGATACGCCCCGTAGAAGGCCCATGGATCCTACAGCCCGTATGAGGCCCATGGATAGTACGGCCAGTAGAAGGCCCATGGACCCTATGGCCCGTAGAAGGCCCATTGATCCGTAAGGCCCGTGTAGAAGGCCCATTGATCCCTAAGGCCCGTATAGAAGGCCGATGGATCCTACGGCCCGTATAGAAGGCCAATGCTCCTACGGCCGAACGATGGCCCATGGATCATACGGCCTGCAGGAGGCCCATGGTTACAACAGTCCGTGTGTTGCCATGATTATTTTGGCCTAGTTACCAAAAATAGGCTATTGTGGCCACTAGAAAAACACAGAAAAAGAACTGCAGGGACTACAAGCAAACAACTAAACAAGACAATAAGGAAATAAATAAGCAAGCAATTAAGGCTAGCCTATTACCGCTATTACACATATTGCATCCATTGGGCATCAAAGTTCGCCACCAGTGCAAATATAGGGAACAAAGCAGCATATTACATACACTTGGCCGTCAAAATTGGCCACCAGTGCAAATAAACGTGGCAGCAAAACAAGAGCATAACTGAAACAACTTCAGAAGAGCTCAAGAAACGTTATCCTGAGTATCCACCATGCTGACAATAAGCTTAGCAAGCTGATTAGCTTTGTCTGCTTGGCGCTAAAATCCTCCAACGCTTGTTGTTGCACGGAAAGTATGCATCTGAATACTCGAGGACTTCCGCATCCTTCCGCTTCTTGTCGCAAAGACACCTGATCGATGTCTTTTAGCTTGTAGTTGAGACTCAAGAAACCGAACTGATTCGATAAAGTGAGTTTGAATAGCTTGTGCAAGCGGTAGTGGCCAAGAATCGAACACTAAACCAAGACAGAATTGGGGTTGTCTCATTGTCTTCAAGATAGTCTTCCTTAGCTGTTTTATCAGCTTTGTTGGAGACCAACAAGGATGTGTCACTATCCTGAACCTTATCTGCATTACTTCCTTTACCATTGCTTAATAAGGCACTCTTCCCCAATATTCTGTCAGCATTCTAAAAGAAGAATCAAGAAGACACATAACAAGTTTAGCATGTACTAGTATATGAAACTCATTTAGGTGAACCAGTTCATTAGTAAGGTGGATAGGATTAAACTACCAAGTCTTCTATTGCCAAGTACTAGTACATAATAAAAGCATCAAACAAACATATATCTATGTCCTATGGTCACTGCATTGTCTTGCCAAATCAAAATAGAGACACGGTTCAAATCATATCAGTTCAAGACAAAGCAGCAGTGAATGAATACAAAGCGTGGGAAACTACACTGCACAACAAGATTTCAGATGGGTACCACCGGTCTACATGTACTACAACACTATTGGCTCTGTTGTGATGCTAGTAATGTGCATGATATGAAAGTCAACTGTATACACAATTGAAATTGAAATCAAAAGAGCTATTGATAAGAGCAAACCTGTTAAAGAAACATGCATGAACATACCTGCCGTGCCATTGGAGTTTCGATTGGATCCTTCAATTTAAAAATAAGTTTGTATGAGTAAATACAATGATACAAGAGCAAGGCAATCATAATTAAAAAAAGCGCGCCTAAGCGAGCGCTTAAGCGCGCCTAGGCTCTAGGCGTTCGCAAAACGCATTGCACATAACTACGCTTAATCTGTGCATAACTGCGCATAAGCATGCGCTTTGGTTAGTAAAGTGCAAGGCGGTGGCAAAATGCACAATTAATGCCTAGCACTTTTTTGAACTATGGTAGCAATGGAATCTTAAATTAGAACAATTGTTCTTTAGGTTTAGGCACTTGTCCTACATGCACAGAGTACAGTAAGACGCAAGAATATAATACTTAAAAATAGAAAATGAGCTCATAGACCTTACCACATTCTTGGTTCGGGACCAGTACAGAACAAGGCGTTCCCAGTCATCGTCCAGTAAATATGTCTCAGGAGAACGTAAGGGAATTTGATGAGTTTGTTTGCCGGTGAAGTACGTTTTCTTCAGGTAATTCCGATACTGCCACCAAGCATTCTTGAAGATAGCAGAGGTATTAGCACAGGTTACATCATCCCGAGTTTCCAAATCGGTCCTTCTCTATAGAGAAAAATGGGAAAATTTGCTGTATTATAACCATCATGGAGGAAGGATGTATGGGACGAAGCAAAGTAATTGCCATGAATAACATTACTTACACATAAGTCCTGGACAAACACCTGCAACTGGCATTTTCCTTCATCTTCAATATAATATTTCCAAGATGGGAAGATATGCACATACGATTTAACAACATCAAATGCGATAGATGCTAAACTATGACAGGCTGGTTGTGCTTCCTCCACAGGAATAGGCGTACTAACTGGTGGAGCTGGGTTCGCCGTGATAGTATCGGCCCTTTGGCCACCGGAGCTGCCTTACTAATTGCTCTTGTTTGGGAGCTCTGTGGTGGAGATGGTCTTTGTGTCAGCAGGCCTGGGTTACTATCGGCTGGGGTTGGGGTTAGATTGGGTGAAGCTGGTTCTCTGTCCATCGCAGTAGGGGTACAATCTGCGAGAGTTTGGGTTATGTGTGGTAGGGCTGGTTCTTGTGCATGTACAACCATTTTATTTGAAGACCGTGTTTTTATTACGCTAGATACTGGCATCACCCGCTCCAATTCAAATGGCTGATAAACAGGAAACATAGTTGAATGTACAGACATTCTATGAGAGATAGATGCAATAGATAGTGTGGAAAAAAGAGGGCATGAAATAGTTGACATGTATATTGTTTAACTAAAACGGATAGCATGACATAATTTCACATATATGATGTCTATCTAATCTGGATAGCATAGCATAACATAATTCAAAGATATGATGAATAACAAAACAGGATCGCATGAGATAATTCACCTACATGTTATCTAAGTAATCAGGATCGCATCATTTAATTCACATATGTGATTTATATGCTAAACAGAGGGCATTCGATATGATGTCTGGACTAAGAACATGGTGTTGAATATTGTGTATATGATGTCTAAACTATGCAATGCAAGACACCGTACGCATGATATGAGCAGTATAACCGTGCCAAGTTAGAGCATACACCTCAGTAGGGGAATAGGACTAGTCATCTGTCTCTGAATCCATCTCTGAGGAGCTATCGTGACCCAACAAGAGATCTCCTTCGACAAGTAGCACTGTCTGCTCTGAAGGCCTTGTTTTCACTCCAGATTTTTCCATCTCCCACCCAAATGGCTGATTCACAGGAAGAGTAGTTTAATGTACAAACATTGTCGACAAATGGAAATGTAATGAAGAAAGGGATGGGCAAGATATCATTCAAATATATGATGCCTGGTTAAACAGGATGGCATTGCATATTTCACATATATTATGGCTGGCTAAAAGACATGAGACGCATAATTCCCATATATGATATAGAAACTAAGCAGTGGCATTACGAACATGTCTAAAAAAGCGATGACATATATGATGTCAAAAGTAGGCACTGCAAGGCAACATATGCATGATATGACTAACATCATCATGCCAAGGTAGAGAAAACACCTTGGGGGTAAATAGGATTGGTCAAGGCGTCAGAATCGCCTCGAATGATATCTTCCTCTGGATTACAATCTGGAGAGGGGTGGGGAGGGTTTGCCATTGAACCCACCATGGAGCGATGTCTGCATGACATTGTATTGCCACGCAAAACTCTTCTCTTTTTCTCTACATGTTTAGCATGACTGTGTACAATATCTGACATGCATACGAAAAAATATGGTGAGATTATGTAAGGAGAGCATGCAGAAATTTAGAGTGATGGTAACAACCAGTGGATGGATCCAAAATAATGATAGCAGGCTTATGATTGCTTTTTAAATTAATAAAAAGACAGATGATGATTGCTTTACTATTTGTTTCCCACCCAAGATGAACAACATAGGCATACCCTAGGTGAACCAGATATTGGACAGACATACTATTCATTGTTGCCTCGATATGTGCCCCACAACTAATTTAGAACTCAAGTTTGAACATGAATTTGGACCTGAGTTGGGAGTCCAAGAGCTGAACAGGATGATAAAGTAGCAGGTAAGTTTAAGCAATGCATAACATAAGCAGAAACAAAAGAGTGCGACCTCTCTTGTGGACCCGTGTACTCCTCAGGTTCATCTGCTGAGTCGATGATGGTGATGCCGTTGGGGTGCGTGCCGGTGGAAGGGAAGGAGATCTGAGGCGGCGAAAGGCGGTCAGGAGTCGTGATGTATGTTTTGGTGGATGCTTTTGTCGATGGAGCAGCTCAGGTGAGGTGGACGACATCGCGGGAGGAGCAGGACAAACCACACAAAGTTCCCTTCGACACGTACCTGTAACTGAAGTAATTCTGTAAGGGCTCATTTGGCTTGCATGATTATTAAAACGCAGGGATAGGAAAAACACCGGAATAGGATAGGAAAATGCAAATGGTAAACAGAGCATTTGTAAACACAGGATTTCTATCAACTTGGGTGTTTGGTTTACAGGAATTGGAAGAGCAGATGAATGCAAAGAAACATGGCCAAAATAAAGAGAAATCATATGAAAGCGTGTACAGTTAGAGTGTTATTCTGGCACTAATGCACTTGGTCTTGTTTTCATGCATAGGATTTTGAAAAGTAGGTCCAGGTGGATGTTTTGCTTCATTCCTTTCAACAAAATGCATGAATAATTGAATAGTAGAGTGCCATTGGAAAATTCCCTATTGCTATGTTTTTCCGTTGAACCAAAATAGCCCTAATGGATCGACGTGAATGTATAGTAATAAGTGACGCAAAAAGTGTACAACCTCTTTGCCGTAGCCGTGTTGAACTCAGCATCATTGGGTTGGACGCTGAAGCAGTTGAGGCAGAGGTGGCTGTCGGAGGTGTGGAGGAAGATCTGAGGAATCTGTAGATGACATCCGAGGCCTTTGCTCACAGTGATGGATCGTTCTGTCGTTGGAACAGCTCCGGTGAGCCGTAAGACGTCAAGGCTGAAGCAGCACAAGACAGACATCGTCAATCTCAAGTGGGATTCTAATAGCATCTCCAATAGATGATGAAAAATGGATGTAAAATTGACATCCCCAAAAACCACCTGACTACAATAGATGAGGTAAAAACTGTTGACTCTGAACTTAACTATCGAAACTGAAATTAACTGTGGAATCTGAATGCTACTGTCGAAACTTAATGCAATGGTAGCAGAGAGACACTTCACATGTAGTTTAGGGAGGGCCTGCAGTTCATCTTCAACTCAAGACACCACGAGCCGCTTTGCCACCACCAGCCGAACCGCCGGCCCCAGAGCCCTCTCGCCTCCCCGAAACAACTCGCCACCGCCGCCCCGGCCAGCCCTCTAGGCCCCCCGCCCCCACCGTGAACCCTAATATAGATAGGGGGTACCTCTCCGGCAAGCCCCCGTCCCTGCTGCGGGTGGTTCTTCCTTAACTCCGGCGAGCCCCCCAACCCCAAAATCGATCGACCCAAAAGTCGATTCACCGATCAAGTGTGGCTTAATCGGAGCAGAGCAGCAGCACGAGCGAGGGGGAGAGCAGCAGCAGCAGCTGGGCGAGCGAGCGATCGAGTGAGAGCCGGAGCAGCAGCAGCGCGAGAGCCGGAGCAGCAGCAGCAGATCCGGCTGGTATGGACGCCGCTGCCGAACGGGCCTCGCACTAGGGGAGAGCCGCCCTGGAGAAGTCGCCCGCGGCGCCGGCTTCAAGGTAGCCACTCCATGGGGGTGCGGGATGGAGCACCGTCGGCGCCGGGAGGTCGAGTTAAGGAGAAGGTGCGATGCGATGAGTGTACAACCTCTTTGGTGGCGCCAAGTAGGCCTCGGCTTCATCCGAGGAGTCGGTGAGGATGCTGCGGTTCCGGTGGAGCATGTTAAAGCGGCGTTGTGGGGATGGAGCAGCCGCGATAGACGAGGCGATCGTCGGAGCAGCTCGTTGGAGGTGGAGGACGGGGCGGCTGAACCGGCGGGACGGCGAGATGGACGACGGATCCTCATCCGGGGAGGTGGACGAGGGACGTCGAGATGTTGCGGTGGACGACGTCGTCGGGGAAGAGGCTCCGGCTGGGTAGCGGTGATTTGGCGGACGGAGGAGGGTGGAGTTTCACGGCTGGAGCGGAGAGGTTATGGCGGCCTGGGATTTCGAATGGCGAAAATAGGGCGATGGGAGGGGGTGAAGCATGACTTAGGGACGCGCTTGACCAAAATGTAGGGTGTGTTACAAAAGTACCCCCCACCGATTTGAACTAGCGGCCCTTTCGGCTCAGGGTTAGAAGGGGGATTTCGCGTGTCGGGATTTGGCAGCTGGAGGGAGTTTTCGCGCGTGTTGTAATTTCGGGATAACAAGGCGCGGGTTGTGAAGGCGCCAGTTTCGATATCTGAATTTTCAGGATATAACAAGACGCGGGTTGAATTTTAAGGACAAGCCTAACGTGTAGTAATATTGTACTTTTTTTGACTGCATAGTAATATTGTACTTGTACGTACCAAATCAATTCGCACTTCCCTCAACCAAAAAGAAAACGAAAAAATAAAACTATTCACACCACACAAAGAGAGAGTCTTGCCCCGTTTTACTATACAAATGCTATTCAAAGCTACTCCCTCCTTCCATCTATATAGGGCCTAATGCGTTTTTTGATGCTAACTTTGACCAAATATTAGAGCAATGATATATGACATGCAACTTACACAAAGCACATCGTTAACCGTGCATGAAAGATTCTTTCAATGATATAATTTTCACATTGTGCATGTCATGTACTATTAATCTTGTCAATAGTCAAAGGCGGTCTTAAATATCTCATTCGCCCTATATAGATGGAAGGAGGGAGTATGAATCCATGTTATGTCCGATTAATTTTTTTGCTTTGCTGTATAATGCATGTAACCTACTCATACCAACATTTTAGTGCATTCCAAATGTCTATACTACGCTGCAATTCAAACTAAATTGAATTCGTTTCTCTATTTCAATAAGAATCTACAATCATGATTGTTGCCAACTTCAACCATCATTCGTGTATTACCTTAATAACACACCACATGATTACTATAGAGATAGATATGAACTATGTGTACTACATGAACACAAATTCAATTTTTTGAATACACTTGATGTTGATTCCAAATAATAGCACATTTGATGTACTAACTATATATTCATAATCTAAACCATGTTCCATACGTACACCGTGTTTATCACACAAAGTATAGTGCCCCGCCCCCTACATTATGACAAGTATTTAGACCTGAGTTGCAAAAGCCACACATCAGCCCAAATTATAATCAATGTTGTACATTATGATATCTTCTTCAAGTATCTGTATCCACCTTTTTATAATGAATTATGATCTTTGTTCGTCTTTTACACCTTCACGATCCTCTTCTATTTGTAGCTAGCTAGCTCTAACTTTCTATCGTGCATGCACACACCCGCCCCCTCACACACCCTTAGCGTCCCCTCCATCGCGCATGTTCATTATTTCTCTTTAGGTCGTCCACCAGCGGTGTGTGTAGGCCCCCGACTCCTTCTTTCTGGCACACATCGGTCGATATACCTCTCTAGCCAAGTGTGCCTACAACAAACACATATATACTTCCCCTCTTCTCTTCTCACCGTCCATGCCCCCATATGTCCAATACGATTCCACGCAGGTGCACACTCCCGCCCCTCTTTTCATTAGTCACATGCTCGCACACTCCTCCCCCCTCGACATGGTAGGCCTCTCGCACCACCTCCTAGCCACACTCTCTCCCCCTGTCTGCCTCTCCAGATCTTATTTGCTTCTAATACATGCAGGCGTGTATATGAACTGATCTCACTACATATATCCAGGTCGACTATAATTCGTTTTCACCAAGCACCGATACACTTACCTCGCTAGTTATGTCTCTCCTTTTTCTCGGACACACGACGGTTGATCTTCCTATGTAGTTATGCATACTTACCACAACCATATCTTCTCCCCTCATCATCCTTGAATACCTCCCGACCCGTCTCTCACACGCACGTGCATAGACAGACAGACATGCATCCCCCGCCCTCTCTTATTGATATTGCACTCATACCCTCCGTTTGTCTAGCAGGCCTCTCCCACCATTTGTGAGATGCCACTCCACCACCAACCCTCCGACGCTCTACCTTTGTCTTTTTTCCAACCTTATTCCTCTGCTACACATATCCATGGATGTCGATCGATCTCCCTCAATACATAGCTAGGTCTCTCTCCTTCCCCAGACATATACTAGTCGATCGGTCTCTACCCCCCCCCCCCCACACACACACCGATAGTCGAACGTTGTAGGTAGGTGTCCATGCCATAGAGAAGAACTGCACCTCTGCCCTCTCATATTCCAGTAGGCCAGCCGTCCTGTATCTTTGACGTGGGCAAACACAAATTCAATGGCACTCTTTATCGATCGCGCAGCCACACACTTCATCCCTGTTTTCAATTCTATCGATATCTCACGTCCATGACTCCATTTCGCACACATTGGATATGTTATGTTTTTCTCATTGAGATATCATCAACACATTGCCTCTGTTTCGCACAAACCATGTCTCTCACACCCACCCACATATGTACCTGCACCTAAAGAAGAAGTGCACGCAGGACGCACGTACTCACGTCTCATTCCCGGCCACACCCACGCGGGTACATGGTGGAGTTCGTTTCTGTACGAAAAGGCAGCCCACGTGATAATTTGACGCGTGTAGCAGTTGTTTACTCGAAGGAGGGTCGGGTACCACGCCCAGAATATAAAACAATTGCCGTGGGGAAAATGGAAAAATGGGTTTGTCTCTCGTGAGTCTTGTCACACAATCTCACACAAGGCCGTCGTGGCCTCTCTCTCAGCGTTGGTCAGTGATCCGGCCGCATCCCGTCCACCGGTGAAAAGGGAGGATGTGCATCGTCTCTCCGTTCGACGGTGTTGAGGCAGCTTGTCCCGATCTGCGGTACCCGCCGTTCTCTCTGACCAAGCTCTGGCATGGTAGGGCCTTCGCTACTTGCTCGCTGCCGCAGTATGGGCAGATCCCGGCCGCCGGCGCCCTCCTAGTAACATCCCGACGACCCTCAGGTACAGCTTCCTCCGGCCTTGCTCCACTGCCCATCTTCCCACGTTGCTGCATGTGGATCTTCTTTAGTTGTTTGCTTAAATCGTATCTCGGCCGGCGTACCTTCCATCTTGCAATCTCGTCCTCAAGCCATTTTTGATAAACCACCATGTGCTATCTTTCCCTTTTTACATGGAACATGCTTCTTTTTTGTCGGCGTATGTGTCTTCAACTTGTGTTATTGGGCAGTAATTGTTTCCTTTCGACCTCCTTTTGCAAACAGGGCTATCCATTTTCACCTCGTTGCTATTGCGACCTTTTGGTGAACTGCACAAATCACTTTTCTGAAGAGTGTTTTGTGCAGTTCCGCCAAAATGTCACATGGGCAACATTTTTACATTTCTGTGGGACTGCGGAAAGGGAGATTGGTTTTGCTATCCTCCTCATCCAACTCCGTGCCTAATCTTCTCCGACAAGAAGTTAGTCCTAAAGAGAGATCGTAGAGGTGATCAGCTTCTATTTATGTGTGTTATGTTTCATCATCTAGTTCCACTATTATTGTAATCACATTGACTGGATATCTTTTTAAACAGGGATGGTCTGCCCGATTTTAGTGGAGCTGCACAAAATGATCGGATTGTGGTGTCCTTCATACACCTCTTTTTTGGCTATAGAGCTGGGTGAAACTAGCTGCCAAGCAATGAACACCGTGCCAAGGAAATGGAGCCATGCCTACGAACAGCATCGATCAATTATATTTTTTTCTTTATTTGTACACATTCTCACAACTTTGTCTTCAGTTGTGATGTGAATATTGGCGCTGATCTGCGAACCATTGAGATGCATTAGCCATGGTAGTTTCATTTCTATTTGATGAAATGTTGTAATGAGATAATCCCGAGGCAAGACACATGAATCCTAAGTTGAAACCTTTTTTTTCCTGCAGGAACCAGAGTTGAAACCTTCATAGCATCACAGTACAATTTCATCAAAATTATGCGTACATATAAACAAATCCTGACGGATTGATAGCAATGCCAGAAACAATTCAACTTTGTTTCGCTGACATGTTGGACATCCTTCATCCGGCTCCACCTGCCATGCAGCAATATTGAGTGCACAACACAACTTCAGGAAAGATTCACCCGGTCGTTCTTGCCGCAATAGTAATGACTAGTGAGCAACAAATCACAGAGCCCCACCTTCGCCACGATAAGTTGCTCGGACGAAGCAACCATCATTTCTCTGTTCCTTGAATCCTCTGGTACTCCCATATTCCCACAGTAGCGAATCAACCATCACTATATCCTCTCACGTGTGATGACCACAGGAGCTATCCATTCAGATTGCATGTTAAAAAAAATAAAGGTCGATAACTAATGCGGCAAACTTTCAAAAAAAAAACTAATGCGGCACCTCGGGCCAACGCGGCCAGATCGCATTTTGCACGAGAAATTACACACCATGTATCGTTGACATGTGGTCCCGTTCCACATATCAGTCAGACGACGGTGAGTAGTAGGAGTGTTTCCGAACCGACGTGTAGGCTGGGGCGCCCCTTCCTGAATCGTGGCAAACTGGCAACCGTCCACCGACGCTTCGCCTTTCCCTCTCAATTTGGAACTGCTGTCGCACGCTCTTCCTCTCCCTCCTCAATTTTCCTTCATCCCTTCACGCTTTCTTCTGCCATTGTTCGATCGTATTCTCCATGGAGGGAACAGGACGGAAACGACCCCGTTATTCTTGCCCCGATCTGAAAGATGACATGGTGGAGGAACTCATTGATCGGTGCGACGTCATCACCTCGGCTAGCATGGCAGGTTCGTTCAAGCCCATTCTTGACTCAACTAATAACATCATTACAAGGAACCCAAGAGTCAAGGAATGGTTTGATCTCCCCTATCTTCTTCGCCGTGATCCTGATGACCGGCGCCGTCACGACGGAGGCCTCGCCCTATGCAAGTTGATGCCGCTTGATAATGATACGTATGATGTTAAGATGCCATTGCTTGAGGGCAAGGCCTGGGCAGGCGCAAATGGAGATTGGGTTGTTTACATTGGGTCCAACTGCGAGTGGGAACTTGTGAATGTGTACACTCGTGACCGGGTTCCACTTCCAAAAATCTCAGCAGACTGCCCAGAGGTTGAGCACACTGGTATTGTACGCACGTTCAAAAACAATCATGGTGACTGTCTTCTACGGAAGATAGCAATTTCTCGAGTCCCCACCCGCTCTTGGAATTACAACAACTATGAAGTTGTTGCTATCTTCGACAAGCTTGTTGCCGTCGTTGCTGGTTTGACTCGATGGACATTGCTCAAAAATCAGTTTATGTACACGGATGAGTACTGTGATGCAATTGAATACGAGGGCCTTGTGTTTGCTGCCACCACTCGTGGCACTGTTTTTGCATGGTATCGTTATGATTTCGGTACGTTTGTCTTCCACCGTAATTATAACTGTTTCATCCACATGCATGCGGGTTAGCAAGTTTCCCTTTACTAATTAACCTTCTTCTTGTGTTTCCAAGGTCCTGTGAAAATTCCACCACCTATACTTGAAAAATTTTATAACCAAGGGGGAGATGATGATGGTGATGATTACGAACATGAGGACGAGCAGCGCCCATATACTCGTTGGCGCCTGGCAACTAATTCTGATGGATCACCTCTTCTCGTGTGTATACAGCCCACTGATGATGTTACTGCTAAGGAAGCAGGTGTAGTCTCCCATGGTCGCACTCTCCGGACCTATTCCAACACCCGTTGCATGGTATTCGGGATGGATACTAGTGTGCTAGCGCCAACACCTTCTCCCCGGTGCAAATTGATAGTCTTGGAAAACTTCGCTCTTCCTTGGACAAAACTATCCGATGATGGTGAAAGGCGATCAACTGCTGTTGACACAATGTTACTAGCACCATTTATGAGAAGCAATCGTGTCTATACCTCGGACATTTGGGTGGTTCCCCACCACGGCATCGATATAGTAGGCCGCTTCACTGGATGATCGATCCCGCGTTGGTCTCGAGATCGACAATAGATGCCCCGTCCCAGAGAATCACTTGTGGTTCAAAGCAAGCGTTTCCAATGCCGAGGAATGGTTGAGTTGAAGTTCACTTCATTGCTTGTTATTTGTTGTGTGGTGAAAACTTTAGTATTTATAATGTATCCTCGTTGTCGATGTGGGTTGATGACCTGTTGTATGTAATAAAATGATATGCCTGTGATAAACTTACTAAATTTATGAATGGCTTTCGAGTTGATTCCGTGAGTGAGTGGTGCGACGAGGCAAAAAAATATTTTTCGAATACATAATTGTACGTGCATTGCAATAGGTTATCGGATGAGGCCAATCATCAACAATAGTAGTACACTATTTGTAGTACTAGCTTCACATGCTTAGCGCATCTTGCGGGTGATTTTACTATAGCCATACGTAACTAGCACTTCGAATCCTCGATACTAGTAGTACTATATACTAGTAAGTAGTAGGAGTAGTAGGGTGGCATGGGCCAGAACAAGCATTCACGTCCAGGAGTACGGCACACGCCACCAGCACGACTTCCATCTGACACCAAATTTCTTGGAGTCCGTGCTAGAGCAATCTCTTCAACCTCATCGTTTCTCTAACTCAGCCATCACGCTGCGGGCGAGGTGGGGGTTTGCCGATAGTCGGTTTCCTCAACTGCGGTCCCACTTGTAAGGCCAACTCCAACGCTCTATCAATATATGGATGTACTCTTCTTCCCAATACAAAAACTTGCATCCATTCTACTCCCTCTGTTGCACAATACATGGCTTATACACATGTATCTAGACATGTTTGTCAAAATATATATGTATCTAGACATGTTTTAGTATATAGGCACATCCATTTTTGGACAAATGGAAGTCAAGTATTTTGGAACGGAGGGAGTACACAATAAATTTTTTAAGTTAGCACAATTAGTCTAATCTGAGAGCAAAACCGAAGATTTGGTCGGGTTCTTCCTTCTTTTGCCGACACGTGGGACATCCAGCATCCAGGTCGTGTCATGAAAGAAAATAGAGTGGTAGTTGATAAGTTGACGCCACGAGATGTGCATCTTAGGTTAAATCGTAAATAGAATCTTACTACTCTTGAGTAACTCCAAAAGCGCCACCGAAGATCTTTCTTGGATTTGTTTTTAATCACCAAAGACGTCGAGGTGAAAGATGTGCGAGTTCGATGGGTCCGCTTGCATTTTCAGCGACATGTGGGGCGCATGTGAGCAAGCAGATGATGGGCTCAGCGGCGTCCATTGGCTGGCTGAGAAGAGAAATAGAGGAGTACTAAGCACGGATCGCGGAAATTTGTTCTATGTAACCAGCACCTTGATATTCGCGTGTGGTTGTTTCTAGAATAAAAAAAGGAGATACCTCTACTTATGTTACTCCCACTACGCCTAGCCTAAGGTTAGTAGGTGACCTTGCGCTTGGCTCTTCGCCTCTTCCGGAAGTCGATGGTTCTACAGTAGTGCTTACGCAATCGACACCAAATGAACTGCTGCCGTCCACCTTGTAAGCAAAAGTTTCTCCTCGTCTTTGCGAGCCACCGCGCCGCGCGTTGGCGAGGGAGAAGGCGTAATCAAGCTTCTCGTCGTTCTGCGAGTTGACGGGACACATCAAAGTTATTTACTAGTAGTACGTACTCTCTCCAAAAAAGGGTTGACCATGTCATTGCTACCATCCCGTGATCCGTCGTTGAGTACGTGCACTATTCACGTGCCATTCACGTGCCATCGAGGAGAAAAAATATTGCGTAGGTGCCATCGAAGTGCATGACTCACTTACGGAAAAGGGTTTCCCCCCGCTTTCCCCCCGCACGACTCACTTACGCACTGCTGATCTGATTATCTCCATTTTCTTGCATGACACGTGCACCTTGATGCTAGATGTCTCGTGTGTTGGGAAAAGGATGAACAAAGCTCACGTAAAAGAAAAGAGTTGAAGAGCATAGTTTCCCGACGACCAAGGAGGAGCAAGGAACCTCGCGGTGGAGCGTCTGTAAGGAACCTTGCGCGTTTTCCCCTATTTTTTGCCGCCTGCCCACCTCTAAACAACTAAAAGAACATGAACTTTTCACTAACCACTAGAAACGGTACACCAGGATGCTAAGTTGAAGATGTTTTATACTCCCTCCGTTCCCAAATATAAGTCTTTTTAGATATTTCAATAAGGGACTACATACGAAACAAAATGAGTGAATCTACACTCTAAAATATGTACACAAGCGAACGCACTTAATCCATCCGATCCAACTCATGCACATACGCGCACAGCATGGAGCACATAACGCACATACACAAGACGTGCATGCACACACGCTCGGCCGCAGAATGCACGTGAATAACACATGCATGGGCACACACTCGGCTGCATGGTGGCGTGCGCCATCCGCGGCGACGTCCGGTTCGTCGTGCTACGGCGAAGCTTGCACGCAAAGGTGCATACGCATCTCTTGCAGCACCTCTTTGTCGTCATTGCTCAACTACTAGTCGGAGATGAAGAGAACCGCAGCCTCGGCCTTAGAGCTAGCACCGATGAAAAAACACGCACGCTGCACGCACACGAGCACATACGGAGTGCCCACGACGTGGTGGTGGTGCGTCCCCAGTCGCCTCTACTCCTTCTGCGCATGTTTTCTATCAAGGCGGCTGCATGCTAATGATGGTGTGGGTGAGATCTTCTAGGACTCAGATGATGACGAGGAAAATTATGAGACACAAGGTGACGTACACCGTCAAGGTCCACGGTCAAGGGGGTGCTAGCAAGTGCTTAGATGTGCTTAGAGCAAGTAGAATAGAGCTGATTCAGCGGGCTATAAGGAATAAACAGTACTAGAGAAGGTAAGCGGGCTCTTCGTGAAGAGCCAGCTCTAGCACGTGCTCCTAGGCACTTTGTAGTACATGTTGACTATAAGATGGGCTGTAGGCTTATAGCCAGCAGCTGGCTATACTATTAATGCTCTTTAGATGAGGTGCTAAGGGAATTAAATGGCTTAGTAACTCAAGTGTTCAATGCATAGGTGCTTAGTTTATTGGTGCCACATCATATTTTATGCCTACGTGGCAGGCTTAGCAGCTATACATGGTGGAGCATTGGGAGAGGCCAAGGCTGGTCATAGTGGGGAGTAACTTGTACTGTAACATATTACTATGTTACTCTAAACATCTCTATAAACCGGAAAGGAAGGAGTAGTAACATACACTAGTGTTATATGCAGAGTATGGGAGCACATGATATTTCCCCGTCCGGACCGATCCCAAGTTGGCTTCTCACCTTCTTGGCCCAACAAAAACCCCTCCCCCCTCCCACGCGCGCTTCCCGCCCGGCGCCAGCTGAGCCCGCCGCTCCACATTGATGGCAAGTCAGGGCGACGTGACCTCTCACTGCTTCCGCCGTTGAAGCAGCATGCCGACCGAGGGCACCGCCCGCTGCACGCCCGACATTTCAAACTGCACAGTGGATAGTAACTTTTAGAGCAAGTACTACTATAATTAGATGACATAAGCAGGCTATAAGGATTTAAATATAGTATTTGTGCTTAGTTGAAGGAGAGAGAAGAGGAGAGAGAAGAGAAGTGGATTGTAAACGTGTAGCCGGTTGTACTCCAACATACTCTACTTTGTGAGACAAAAGGTGGGGCCATTATTAATGATATTGTATTTATACTAAAGGGACTAACAGACGCCTTAATTACTTCGTTTTTTTAGACAAACCTTGGTGGGGCTATTATTGACTTTTTTGAGCTATTATTGACTCGGACGTGCGGTTTGGGGGCCAAAGGCCTACTATTATACTCCGACCTGACATGCTCTACCCTAGCCGCCGCTGTCTCAAATGGTTTCGCACCGTTTCAGATCTTAGGGCCGCCACGTAATTCCTCTCCAGCCCTCCTTCCGGCGTGCACCGCGAGAAGGGACAGCAGTCCTCCGAACCCCGACTTTCATGATCCTGTACGGGAGAGGGGCGATCAGGTTTTTGGGGAGCACACTCCTGTGACTGCTGCCAGCGACGACTTCCTCAACGACAGCCTTCTTCCCCGACCTCGGTAACCTCTTCATCAACGACATCAGTGACAACATCAACCACATTGGTTCTGCTCCCGTTGTATAGTATGTGATTCTGTCCTCCTGGTTTAGTCCGCATCATTACTTTGATGTTTGCAATTGTCGTCATGATCTATTTACTGCTGATTTGGATTAAATCTCATACAAAATTTCTCATATATTCAACAATCCAATCCAAAAACCTGATCACAGGCAATTTACTCTGAGTTGTTTTGCTGCGCTTTTGAAGCCGCCTACTTTTAAGGGGGTGCAATATAAAAGGTGGCGCACAAGTGCAGTATATTGGTTTCAGATCATGTGCTGCTATGACGCCACTAAGGGTAAGCCCGAGGCGATCTTAATCCTACACAAAGCAGAAGCTTTTCGAACATGGATACCCTCTTCAAAGCCGCCTGCTGAGTGTTCTTGATGATTCCATTGTGGATTCAGATATGTTGTTTGACAGCGGCAAAGACATGTGGGCTGCGCCGAGGCCACGTTTGGGCCCTCGGTACCGCAACGAGTTATGCGTCATGGAGCAATTCTGTGACTACAAGATGACCGATGGCGCTCTGTTGTTCAGCAGACTCATGAGATCTGATCACTCTCTAAGGAACTTGAGTACTTTAAGTGTGTGTTGCGGACAAATTTGTTCTTTGGGACCATCATTGCCAAGCTTCCACCTTCGTGGAACGATTTTGCTACTTCTCTGAAAAACAAGAGACATGAGTTTTCTGTTTTGGATCTCATTAGCACTCTTGATTTTGAGGAGAAGGCGAGAGCAAAAGACACACGTGCTCGGGTCGCCAAGGGAGCTTCTAGTGCCCACATGGTACACGAGAAGAACTTCCAGCCCAACCAGCCCCAAAACAACAAGAACAAGTCTCAGGGGAAAGGCAAGTTTGATGCAAAGAACAAGCCGTCACATTCTACCAACTTCAAGAAGAATTCTCATAACGGGAAGGGATACAAACCTCAATTTTGGTAGCACCGCACAAAATTTATATGGCTGCATCTACCTGCTGTCAGCTAACCTCATGGTGCTCCAGGTATTCCTACATACGTAACTAGGTACAATGACCACTGCAAGATGAAATTAGCTTATTAAATGACGTTGACTTGCTGAATGTAGTGCGAGCGATCTGTCATGTCCGGAGGAGCAAACAAGCGGTGCAGCCGAAGGTGGAAATCAACCAAGGACTTATGAAATTATATGTAATCTTCCTCGGTGAATTCAAGATCCCTTCGTCCAGATGATCGTGTTTGGTCATGCCGAGCTATTGATATGTGCTACTTTTTTGCAACACCGTTTAAGTACAGCTACTGTTTTTGTATCTTTTCAGATTCAGGACAATGAATAGGATATCAGGGGAACTGCACAATATGGACCCATGTTGAGTCATCACTATTGCCTCATGTGTTTGCTGCAAATGTGTCAGCATCAATTGCAAGATGAGGCAGCTAGATAGCTGTGGAGTTGCCAACATGCTCAAAGTGCTCGCAACATTGAGAAGAAACAAGCATGCCCAGGAAATTAATGTGTGCGCAGGGAGGCCCTTTGCTCAGAGAAGCATCGACCGATTTTCTTTATTTCCACACCTTCTCATAGTTTTGTATATTGGTTATAGTATGGTGAATCATTGAGATGCATAGACATGCTGAACTTTTGTTCTTCTAAATGTTAGTTTAATGTGAGTGTCTGCATCCAGTACCGCATCCTCTAATTTGGTGGATGCACACAGAGAAAATAAATATCCTTAATTTACTCCATAACCACCCTATTAAATAGGCCTAGTAACAAACCAGGCGCATGCAGTGGCCGGCGGGCACATGCATCCAGCATGCATGGCCAGTCATGCAGCAACGCAAAAGAAGAGAGCGGTTCTTGGGAAAAGTGAGTAGTTAGTGCAGCGTGCCTTATAAACATGAACAGCTCGCTCTCCCGCTTCCGTCTCCACACCCAATTCCCCCCGCTCCCCAATCTTCCTCACTCGTCCAGAAAACCCCGCTCACCTTCTTCCTCACTGCATGTCTGACGCCTTTGCTCCTCTTCTTCCACTCCTACAGAAAACCCCAGCCCTCCTTCTTCCCCACTTGCACTACCACTAGGCTCGTCTCTGGCTACTCTGCTCAAACCCGTGAGCTCGGCACGATGCCCACAAGGAAAATGGAGTCGGCTGGCCCCAGCGCCAAGAAGATGAGTCTCCCACCAACGGCGACACCGGTTGTAGATCCCGCACCCGATAGCGCGGGGAGAAGCGGCGAGCCCCCCCCCCCACCCGGATCTGAGGAACTGGTAGAATCTCTGGTGGACCGCATCAGCGATCTCCCGGATGTCATCCTTGAGGAGATCATCTCGCTTCTCCCCACTAAGGTTTGCTGCCGCACACAAGTCCTCTCAACTCGGTGGCGCCCTCTATGGCGCACCACGCCCCTCAATCTCTACTATCGTCAGATATCTGTCCTTCCTGAATTTGATCTCATCAGAGCCATCGTCTCTTCTCACCAGCAGGGCCCTGTTCAATGCCTCTGCATCCCGACAAGCTACCTGCTGTCCATACCCGGCAAGGTGGACGCTTGGCTGACATCCCCTGAATTCGGAAAACTCCAGCAGTTTGAGTTCTACCATTACCATGAAAGTCTCATACCACGAACATACCAAGAATTCGTGCCCACACCATCATTGTCCATCTCGTGGTTTTCCTCCTCTCTCCACACCGCCACCTTCGCCCGGTGCCATCTACCAGACGATCTGGTACAAATGCTTCGACTCCCACTGCTAAAAAAACTTCTGCTTGTGGTGGCTTATCTGTCGAAGACCATCAAGACAAGATCATCCACTCCAAATTGCCCCTGCCTCGAGTGCTTGCTGATTGTTTTGGGAATAGAAATCGGATTCGGTTGTCTCCAAATAAAGTTGCCTCACCTTAAAAGCATTGGAATTTGTTTTAAAGGATAGCAGCTCATCATCGAAGATGCCCCTTCACTTGAAAGGTTGCTCCTTCATAGTTGTTATACACCTTCAGAAAAAACTGTCGTCTCTGCACCCAAACTGGAGACCTTGGGTGTAATTCGTGACCCGTTTAATAATCACAAGGAGTTGGTGTTTAGCTCCTCACTTTTTCAGGTACCGTATATTTTCATCTACACATTTGTCATCATATGCTGCATTTTTCATTTGTGCGCATAAGTTTTATATCATCTTGGAGTACACTTTGGGTACTAATATTATGGTATATGCTCAATGAAGAGTTCGTCCATTGATAGCCTATCAATGCTGCTGGATTCTGTCAAGATCATATATATCAGAATGTATAGTTTTGATCTGGACATAATTATTGGCTTGCTGCGATGCTTTCGATCTCTGGAGAATTTATATAAAGAGGTGATGATTTCATGCACATTGAAAGCCCGTATATATTGTACTAGAATTAACTGTCCAGCTGTCGTTCTTTCGACATACTCTTTTTTCAGACCTTAACTATTTTCAATCTTCATGTCTACTTAGGGAGAACCACATGGACAAAAACATATAACCAATCGTTGGCGTAATAAGCACAAGGATTTTCTCAATTCTCATGACATTTGTTTGAGGACAATAACGATGGGACGATATCATCCAACCAGGCAAACAGAAGCTTTGTCACGTTCTTCCTGTTGAACACGAGGTTACTATTGTCCACGAGGCTTAATTTTTATAGCAAGAGATTTCTCACGGACGAACATGTTGAACAGCAAAAAAAGAAGTTTCAGGTGGACAAATGGGCTTCTAAACGTGCTCGGCTTATATTTACAATAAGTTGTAGACATCCTGAAATAAATTTTTTTGCATAGGATGTTGATTTTATGGATCAGACCGATCCATTTGTTTGTGACTGCAAAAAAGAGTGGTTGGGTTAGATGTTACTGTCATGTTCAATCTGGGTTTTGTCTAAAAATTTGATGAACAATTAATCCTTGGGATTTTTGTACAATTTGTATGCTTGACTTGCATGTTGTTGCCCTCGTACTCCCCTCGACCTGCCACTACACTGCAACATCTTTCATGGCTGCTGTTCGTTCCCGTCCGAGGCCTTGCCGTCGTTCTCCGCCTTGGTTAGCTCGCTGTGCTCGCCGTCGTCTGGTGTTGTCAACATGGTCAACAACCAAGAGGAATCAGGAGATGACTGTACGTGGAGAGGCTGACAGTAGGGACCCATCAGGAGATGACTGTTCGCAAGCAGATGCCTCGTTATTACTGTTGGGGAACGTTGCAGAAAACTAAAAAATTTCCTACGGTTTCACCAAGATCCATCTATGAGTTCATCTAAGTAACGAGTCATGGGAGAGATGCATCTACATACCACTTTGTAGATCGCGTGCGGAAGCGTTCAAAAGAACGGGGTTGAAGTAGTCGTTCTCGTCGTGATCCTATCACCGGAGATCCTAGCGCCGAACGGACGGCACCTCCGCGTTCAACACACGTACGGTCAGCGTGACGTCTCCTCCATCTTGATCCAGCAAGGGGGAAGGAGAGGTTGATGATGATCCAGCAGCACGACGGCGTGGTGGTGGATGCAGCAGAACTCCGGCAGGGCTTCGCCAAGCTGCTGCGGGAGGAGGACGAGGTGTAGCAGGGGGAGGGAGGCGCCAGAACTTCAGGGTGCGGCTGCCCCTCTCTCCCCTCCCTTTATATAGGCCCCCAAGGGGGTGCCGGACCTTGGAGATCTGATCTCCCAAGGGGGGCGGCGGCCAGGGGGTGGAGTGCCCCCGAAGGCAAGTGGGGCGCCCCCCTCCCCCCACCCTAGGGTTTCAACCCTAGGCGCAAGGGGTGGGCCTAGGGGGGCGCACCAGCCCACTATGGGCTGGTTCTCCTCCCCACTTCAGCCCATGGGGCCCTCTGGGATGGGTGGCCCCACCCGGTGGACCCCCGGGACCCTTCCAGTGGTCCCGGTAGAATACCGAGTGACCCCGAAACTTTCCCGATGGCCGAAACAACACTTCCTATATATAATTCTTTACCTCCGGACCATTCCGAAATTCCTCGTGACATCCGGGATCTCATCTGGGACTCCGAACAACATTCGGTTTGCTGCATAGTCATATTCATACAACTCTAGCATCACCGAACCTTAAGTGTGTAGACCCTACGGGTTCAGGAGACACGTAGACATGACCGAGACGGCTCTCGAGCAATAACCAACAGCGGGATCTGGATACCCATGTTGGCTCCCACATGCTCCTCGATGATCTCGTCGGATGAACCACGATGTCAAGGATTCAAACAACCCCGTATTCAATTCCCTTTGTCAATCGGTACGTTACTTGCCCGAGACTCGATCATCGGTATCCCAATACCTCGTTCAGTCTCATTACCGGCAAGTCACTTTACTCGTACCGTAATGCATGATCCCGTGACCAAACACTTGGTCACTTTGAGCTCATTATGATGATGCATTACCAAGTGGGCCCAGAGATACCTCTCCGTCATACGGAGTGACAAATCCATCTCAATCCGTGTCAACCCAATGACACTTTCGGAGATACCATAGTGCACCTTTATAGTCACCCGATTCGTTGTGACGTTTGGTACACCCGAAGCACTCCTACGGTATCCGGGAATTACACGATCTCATGGTCTAAGGAAAAGATACTTGACATTGGAAAAGCTCTAGCAAACAAACTACACGATCTTGTGCTATGCTTAGGATTGGGTCTTGTCTATCACATCATTCTCCTAATGATGTGATCCCGTTATCCATGACATCCAATGTCCATAGCCAGGAAACCATGACTATCTGTTGATCAACGAGCTAGTCAACTAGAGGCTTACTAGGGACGTATTATGGTCTTAGTATTCACACGTGTATTACGATTTCCGGATGATACAGTTATAGCATGAACAAAGACAATTATCATGAACAAGGAAATATAATAATAATCCTTTTATTATTGCCTCTAGGGCATATTTCCAACAGTCTCCCACTTGCACTAGAGTCAATAATCTAGTTACATTGTGATGAATCGAACACCCATAGAGTTCTGGTGTTGATCATGTTTTGCTCATGAAAGAGGTTTAGTCAACGGATCTGCGACATTCAGATCCGTATGTTCTTTGCAAATTTCTATGTCTCAATCTTGAACATTTTCACGAATGGAGTTGAAGCGACGCTTGATGTGCCTGGTCTTCTTGTGAAACACGGGCTCCTTGGCAAGTGCAATAGCTCGGTGTTGTCACAGAAGAGTTTGATCGTCCCGGCGCATTGGATATGACTCCTAGGTTGGTGATGAACTCCTTCACCCAAATTGCTTCATCGCTGCCTCCAAGGCTGCCATGTACTCCGCTTCACATGTAGATCCTGCCACGGCGCTTTCTGCTTGCAACGCACCAGCTTCTTGCTCCACCATTCAACATATACACGTATCCGGTTTGTGACTTAGAGTCATCCAGATCTGTGTGGAAGCTAGCGTCGACGTAACCCTTTACGACGAGCTCTTCGTCACCTCATAAATGAGAAACATGTCCTTTGTCCTTTTCAGGTACTTCAGGATATTCTTGACCGTTGTCCAGTGTTCCTTGTCGGGATTACTTTGGTACCTTCCTACCAAACTTACGGCAAGGTTTACATCAGGTCTGGTACACAGCATGGCATACATAATAGATCCTATGGCTGAAGCATAGGGGATGACACTCATCTCTTCTTTATCTTTTGCCGTGGTCGGGCATTGAGCCGAGCTCAATCTCACACCCTGCAATACAGGCAAGAACCCCTTCTTGGACTGATCCATTTTGAACTTCTTCAAAATCTTGTCAAGGTATTTGCTTTGTGAAAGACCTATGAGGTGTCTTGATCTATCCCTATAGATCTTGATGCCTAATATGTAAGCAGCTTCTCCAAGGTCCTTAATTGAAACACACTTATTCAAGTAGGCCTTAATGTTGTCCAAAAGTTCTATATCATTTCCCATCAAAAGTATGTCATCTACATATAATATGAGAAATGCTCTGAGCTCCCACTCACTTTCTTGTAAACGCAGGCTTCTCCATAAGTCCAAGATAAACTAAACGCTTTGATCATCTCATCAAAGCAAATGTTCCAACTCCGAGATGCTTGCACCAGCCCATAAATGGATCGCTAGAGCTTGCATACTTTGTTAGCATTATTAGGATCGACAAAACCTTCCGGCTGCATCATATATAGTTCTTCCTTAAGATGTCCATTAAGGAATGCCGTTTTGACGTCCATTTGCCATATCTCATAATCATAGTATGCGGCAATTGCTAACATGATTCGGACGGACTTCAGCTTCGCTACGGGAGAGAATGTCTCATCGTAGTCAATCCCTTGAACTTGTCGATAACCCTTAGCGACAAGTCGAGCTTTATAGATGGTAACATTTCCATCCGCGTCCGTCTTCTTCTTAAAGATCCATTTGTTTTCTATCGCTCGCCGATCATCGGGCAAGTCTGTCAAAGTCCATACTTTGTTTTCATACATGGATTCTATCTCGGATTTCATGGCTTCAAGCCATTTGTTGGAATCTGGGCCTGCCATCGCTTCTTCATAGTTCGAAGGTTCACCGTTGTCTAACAACATGATTTCCAGGACCGGGTTGCCGTACCACTCTGGTGCGGAACGTGTCCTTGTGGACCTACGAAGTTCAGTAGCAACTTGATCCGAAGCACCTTGATCATCATCATTGTTTTCCTCTTCAATTGGTGTAGGCATCACAGGAACATTTTCCTGAGCTGCACTACTTTCTTGTTCGAGAGGTAGTACTTCATCGAGTTCTACTTTCCTCCCACTTACTTCTTTCGAGAGAAACTCTTTTTCCAGAAAGGATCCATTCTTGGCAACAAAGATCTTGCCCTCGGATCTTAAGTAGAAGGTATACCCAATGGTTTCCTTAGGGTATCCTATGAAGACGCATTTTTCCGACTTGGGTTCAAGCTTTTCAGGTTGAAGTTTCTTGACATAAGCATCGCATCCCCAAACTTTTAGAAACGACAGCTTAGGTTTCTTCCCAAACCATAATTCATATGGTGTCGTCTCAACAGATTTAGACGGTGCCCTATTTAAAGTGAATGTAGCTGTCTCTAGGCGTATCCCCAAAATGATAGCGGTAAATCGGTAAGAGACATCATAGACCACACCATATCCAATAGAGTGCGATTCGACGTTCGGACACACCGTTCTGTTGAGGTGTTCCAGGCGGCGTGAGTTGTGAAATGATTCCACATTTCCTTAAGTGTGTACCAAATTCGTGACTCAAATATTCTCCTCCACGATCTGATCGTAGGAACTTTATCTTTCGGTCACGTTGATTCTCTACCTCATTCTGAAATTCCTTGAACTTTTCAAAGGTCTCAGACTTGTGTTTCATTAAGTAGACATACCCATATCTACTCAAGTCATCAGTGAGAGTGAGAACATAACGATATCCTCCTCGAGCCTCAACGCTCATTGGACCGCACACATCGGTATGTATGATTTCCAATAAGTTGGTTGATCGCTCCATTGTTCTGGAGAACGGAGTCTTGGTCATTTTGCCCATGAGGCATGGTTCGCATGTGTCAAATTATTCATAATCGAGAGACTCTAAAAGTCCATCAGCATGGAGCTTCTTCATGCGCTTGACACCAATGTGACCAATGCGGCAGTGCCACAAGTATGTGGGACTATCGTTATCAACTTTACATCTTTTGGTATTCACACTATGAATATGTGTAATATTATGCTCGAGATTCATTAAGAATAAACCATTGACCATCGGAGCATGACCATAAAACATATATCTCATATAAATAGAACAACCATTATTCTCGGATTTAAATGAGTAGCCATCTCGTATCAAACGAGATCCAGATACAATGTTCATGCTCAAACTTGGCACCAAATAACAATTATTAAGGTTTAAAACTAACCCCGTAGGTAAATGTAGAGGTAGCGTGCCGACGGCGATCACATCGACCTTGGAACCATTCCCGACGCGCATCATCACCTCATCCTTCGCCAGCTCCGCTTATTCCACAGCTCTGCTGTGAGTTACAAATATGAGCAACGGCACCAGATCAAATACCGGGAGTTACTACGAGTCTTGGTAAGGTACACATCAATTACATGTATATCAAATATACCTTTGGTGTTGCGGCCTTCTTGTCCGCTAAGTATTTGGGGCAGTTCCACTTCGATGACCCTTCCTTTGCAATAAAAGCACTCGGTCTCGTGCTTGGGTCCATTCTTTGACTTCTTCCCGCAAGCGGCTTACGGGCGCGCAACATCCTTACCGTCTTTCTTGAAGTTCTTCTTGCCCTTGCCCTTCTTGAACTTAGTGGTTTTATTGACCATCAACACTTGATGTTCCTTCTTGATTTCTACCTCTGCTGACTTCAAATTGAAAATACTTCAGAATGGTCTTCACCATCCCTCGCATATTGTAGTTCATCACAAAGCTCTTGTAGCTTGGTGGGAGCGATCAAGGATTCTGTCAATGACCGCCTCGTCCGGAGGTTAATGTCCAATGGGACAAAGCGGTTGTGCAACCTGACATTTTGAGTATGTGCTCACCGATGAACTATTTTCCTCCATCTTACAACTATAGAACTTGTCGGAGACTTCATATCTCTCGACCCGGGCATGAGCTTGGAAAACTAGTTTCAGCTCCTCGAACATCTCATATGCTCTGTGTTGCTCAAAACGCTTTTGGAGCCCCGGTTCTAAGCTATAAAGCATGCCGCACTGAACGAGGGAGTAATCATCAGCACGAAACTGCCAAGCGTTCATAACGTCTTGGTTCTCTGGAACGAGTGCATCACCTAGCGGTCCTTCTAGGACATATTGTTTCCTAGCAGCTATGAGGATGATCCTCAGGTTCCGGACCCAGTCCGTATAGTTGCTGCCATCATCTTTCAGCTTGGTTTTCTCTAGGAACGCGTTGAAGTTCATGTTGACATGAGCGTTGGCCATTTGATCTACAAGACATATTTGCAAAGGTTTTAGACTAAGTTCATGATAACTAAGTTCATCTAATCAAATTATTACAATGAACTCCCACTCAGATTAGACATCCCTCTAGTCATCTAAGTGTTACACGATCCGAGTCGACTAGGCCGTATCCGATCATCACGTGAGACGGACTAGTCATCGTCAGTGAACATCTCCATGTTGATCGTATCTTCCATACGACTCATGTTCGACCTTTCGGTCTCTGTGTTCCGAGGCCATGTCTGTACATGCTAGGCTTGTCAAGTTAACCCTAAGTGTTTTGCATGTGTAGAACTGTCTTACACTCGTTGTATGTGAACTTAAGAATCTATCACACCCGATCATCACGTGGTGCTTCGAAACGACGAACTTTAGCAACAGCGCACAGTTAGGGGAGAACACTTCTTGAAATTGTTGTAAGGGATCATCTTATTTACTACCGTTGTTCTAAGTAAACAAGATGCATAAACATAATAAACATCACATGCAATTATATAGTAGTGACATGATATGGCCAATATCATATAGCTCCTTTGATCTCCATCTTCGGGGCTCCATGATCATCTTTGTCACCGGCATGACACCATGATCTCCATCATCGTGTCTTCATGAAGTTGTCACGCCAACGACTACTTCTACTTCTATGGCTGACGCGTTTAGCAATAAAGTAAAGTAATTTACATGGTGTTCTTCAATGACACGCAGGTCATACAAAAATAAAGACAACTCCTATGGCTGCTGTCGGTTGTCATACTCATCGACATGCAAGTCGTGATTCCTATTACAAGAACATGATCTCATACATCACAATATATCATTCATCATTCATCACAACTTCTGGCCATATCACATCACATGACAATTGCTGCAAAAACAAGTTAGACGTCCTCTAATTGTTGTTGCATCTTTTACGTGGCTGCAATTGGGTTCTAGCAAGAACGTTTTCTTACCTACGAATAACCACAACGTGATTTTGTCAACTTCTATTTACCCTTCATAAGGACCCTTTTCGTCGAATTCGCTCCAACTAAAGTGGGAGAGACAGACACCCGCCAGGCACCTTATGCAACTAGTGCATGTTAGTCGGTGGAACCGGTCTCACGTAAGCGTACGTGTAAGGTTGGTCCGGGCCGCTTCATCCCACAATATCGCTGAAGCAAGAAAAGACTAGTAGCGGCAAGCAAGTTGACAAGATCTACGCCCACAACAAAATTGTGTTCTACTCGTGCAATAGAGAACTACACATAGATCTAGCTCATGATGCCACTATTGGGGAACGTTGCAGAAAATTAAAAAAATTCCTACAGTTTCACCAAGATCCATTTATGAGTTCATCTAAGCAACGAGTCATGGGAGAGATGCATCTACATACCACTTTGTAGATCGCGTGCAGAAGTGTTCAAAAGAATGGGTTGAAGTAGTCATTCTCGTCGTGATCCTATCACCGGAGATCCTAGCGCCGAACGGACGACACCTCCACGTTCAACACACGTACGGTCAGCGTGACGTCTCCTCCGTCTTCATCCAGCAAGGGGGAAGGAGAGGTTGATGATGATCCAGCAGCACGACGGCGTGGTGGTGGATGCAGCAGAACTCTGGCAGGGCTTCGCCAAGCTGCTGCGGGAGGAGGACGAGGTGTAGCGAGGGGGGGCGCCGAACTTCAGGGTGTGGCTGCCCCTCCCTCCCCTCCCTTTATATAGGCCCCCATGGGGGGCGCCGGCCCTTGGAGATCTGATCTCCCAAGGGGGGCGGCGGCCAGGGTGGTGGAGTGCCCCCCAAGGCAAGTGGGGCGCCCCCCACCCTAGGGTTTCAACCCTAGGCGCAAGGGGTGGGCCTAGGGGGGCGCACCAGCCCACTATGGGCTGGTTACCCTCCCCACGTCAGCTCATGGGGCCCTCCGGGATGGGTGGCCCCACCCGGTGGACCCCCGGGACCCTTCTGGTGGTCCCGGTACAATACCGAGTGACCCCGAAACTTTCCCGATGGCCGAAACAACACTTCCTATATATAATTCTTTACCTCCGGACCATTCCGAAACTCCTCGTTACGTCCGGGATCTCATCCGGGACTCCGAACAACATTCGGTTTGCTTCATACTCATATTCATACAACCCTAGTTTCACCGAACCTTTAGTGTGTAGACCCTACGGGATCGGGAGACACATAGACATGACCGAGACAGCTCTCGGGCAATAACCAACAGCGGGATCTGGATACCCATGTTGGCTCCCACATGCTCCTCGATGATCTCATCGGATGAACCACGATGTCGAGGATTCAAACAACCCCGTATTCAATTCCCTTTGTCAATCGGTACATTACTTGCCCGAGACTCGATCGTCGGTATCCCAATACCTCGTTCAGTCTCATATCGCAAGTCACTTTACTCAATATCAGTAATGCATGATCCGTGACCAAACACTTGGTCACTTTGAGCTCATTATGATGATGCATTACCGAGTGGGCCCAGAGATACCTCTACGTGATACGGAGCGACAAATCCATCTCGATCCGTGTCAACCCAATGTGACACTTTCGGAGATACCTGTAGTGTACCTTTATAGTCACCCAGTTACGTTGTGACGTTTGGTACACCCAAAGCACTCCTACGGTATCCGGGAGTTACACGATCTCATGGTCTAAGGAAAAGATTCTTGACATTGGAAAAGCTCTAGCAAACGAACTACAGGATCTTGTGCTATGCTTAGGATTGGGTCTTGTCCATCACATCATTCTCCTAAGGATGTGATCCCGTTATCCACGACATCCAATGTCCATAGCCAGGAAACCATGACTATCTGTTGATCAACGAGCTAGTCAACTAGAGGCTTACTAGGGACGTATTATGGTCTTAGTATTCACACGTGTATTACGATTTCCGGATAATACAGTTATAGCATGAACAAAGACAATTATCATGAACAAGGAAATATAATAATAATCCTTTTATTATTGCCTCTAGGGCATATTTCCAACAATTACAAGCCAAAACAATACTTCCTCCTAATTGTTTGACAACTAGGTTCCACGCCATTGTCAATGTAGTCAATAAACGAGAAAATTACACAACGAGCGGATAACACGGGGACCCAAAGAGCTCGCCCGATTGTTTTTCGGTTTGAGAGATGGAGCTCAAGCTAGGCGTTGTCTGGGGGCAGGGCTGTCTAGCCCACGCTTACGCTTTTATTAAGCACATGACGAGCCCAGTTGATATTTTTTTCTTTCTGAAATTGGCTAGCCCAGTTCTTTTTTTTTTGGAGAATACCAAAACCGAGGCCTACTTGCTTTTCTCAGCCCTGCTGGGCTGCAAATCTTTCAAGACGAGGAGGGATAAGAAATGGGCTTCCCGAAACAGGGCTATAAGTTGTAAGAAATGGGCTGTAAATTTTAAACCAAAGCCAACCGCAATTGCATTAAAATATCATTTTTTAAGGATTTCTACTCTCTACTCTTATAAAAACCAAAGCCAACTGGCAATTACATTAAAATATCATCTTTTCACCTACAAGATAAACTACTCATACAAATGCATCTTCATGTTCCGTGCAACGAACGGGCATCTTGCTAGTTAAGATTCTAAATTTCATTCATTTTTTTGCAGAGAATTGTTTTTTGAATTTTATTTTGATATAATTTTTTGAAAACTATTTTTAACGTGACTCAAAATTTCATGATTAAAAGAGTTCGGACCCCACCGAAATATGCAAAATTTCGTTGAATTTTTTAGCAGTGTCCAGAATATATGGTCTGTAATGCTAATAAAAATATGAGATTCAAATATCCTTAAGAATTAGCAAATGGGTTGTAAATTATTGAAAATAATGGCTAATGGGTTGTATGTTGTTTTCCACAGATTTGGAGGCTGACTTCTGGGCCTACTAGGTTGACGATGACGCTGTCCTAATTTTTTTTTTGACGCGTACATAAGGCTTTGTCAATTTAGTCAACACACAGCAGTTACTGTTGGATGTCCATCCAACGGCCGCCGTGCTTCTTCAATCTCTGATCTTCGTGCTCCAGCTACCCAAACCAGCGCCGGCGGGACTGCCTGCTCCCTCTTCCTGTGGCTAGTTATGCTGCCGCCAGGCCATCCCTCTAACCACCCACACATCCTGTTATTTTCCGGCGACGTCAGCCTCACCCCGCAGCCGACCAGTCAGTGCTCGTTCTCCCCTCAGCGTGGGCATCCGCTGCAGTGGCTTCGCCGGCTCCGGGTGGTTCTCTTCCTGGGCCCCGCCCTCGTCCACCGCGTTTGTGCTCTCTGCGCGGCAAGGTCAACATGGTCAACAAACAACAGCCATCGGAAGAGGCTGACAGTAGGGGCCCACACAGGAAAATGCCTCCTTATTACGCGCAAAATAATGATTCCTCCACCTGATAGCTGGGACCCACCAGAAGGGTCTCTGTATTTCGCGAAAAAAAGTTCCCCCGCTGTCGGCTCAGACCCACCGGTAATGCCTCCTTATTACGCACAAAAAAATGAATACTCCCCCTGCTAGCTGGGACTCACCTTGGTGGGGGGCTGACTTGTGGGCCTACTAAGTTTACGGGGACGGAGGGCTTTGTCAACTTAGTCAATATGAACGACTCTAGATCCATTGACCGTACGATGTCCATCCAACGGCCGTAGTGCTTCTTGAACCTTTGGTCTTCGTGCTCCAGCCGCCCAAAGCAGCGCCGGTCGTGCCGCGTGCTCCTGCCTCCCGTGGATGGCTGTGATGCCGCGGAGGCCTCACCGCCCCCTACTACTCCCACCGCTGGCCAGGCCATCCCTCTACTCACCCACACCCCCTGTTATTCTGCGGTGACAGCAGCCTCACCCTCGTACTCCTCTTTGCGTGGGCATCCACTGCTGCGTCTTCCCCGGCTCCGCGTCGTCCCCTTCCTAGGCCTCGCCGTCGTCCACCGCCGTGGTGCTCTCGGCGCGGCATGGTCAATGTGGTCAACGACCGACTTCCATCGGAAGAGTATCTTGGCGGAGAGGCCGACAGCCGGGTCCACGGCGGCCGCAAGGAAGTGCCTCCTTATTACGCGCAAAATAATTATTCCTCCACCTGACAGCGGGGACCCACCGGACGGGCCACCGTATTTTGCGAAAAAAACGTTCCCCCCTAACTGCTGGGACCCACCAGCTACATCTTCGCACGCAAGGAAGTGCGTTCGGGCAAAAAAAAATGATTCGCCCCCCTGACTGCTGGGACCCACCAGCTACATCTTTTCACGCAAGGAAGTGCGTCCGGGCAAAAAAATGATTCGCCCCCCTGACTGCTGGGACCCACCAACTACATCTTCGCAGGCAAGGAACTTCCTGACAGTCGGGACCCACCTGGTTGAAGCGTACGTAGCGTTGTCCTTTTGGTCGCGAACGTGTACGTACATACTGGTCGTAGTAGAGGCGCGCACGTACACGTACGTACAGCGGCGAGGGTGCAAGAAAGAAAATACGGCCACGTACGTACATACGGGCAGGGTCTCGAATGCCTACTCGCGCATACGTACATGGCTGGGTCGAAACGGAGAAACAGCATCGTCGTCGTGTTCATGGGGAGGCAACGGATGCATCGTGTTCATCGAGAGGCAACAGAACGCGTGGGAGCCAACCGGCTGGGTCGGAATGGAATGCGTGGTCGTGTTCATCGGGAGGGCTTGGACGGAACAGGCGATGGAAACGAGGCCTGGCGTACCGCACAATGGAGGAAACGGCCTTGTGTTCGATCGCCACGTTGAACGGGTCTGTTGATCGAGGGGCTGGCGTCTGCATCAAAACGGAGGAAACGGACCTCCTACGGTCGAAACGGGGGTCCTGTTGATCGGGAGGGGTGTAGCATACTGCAAAACGGAGGAAACGGACCTCCTACGGTCGAAATGGGGGTCCTGTTGATCAGGAGGGGTGTGGCGTACTGCAAAACGGATGAAACAGACTTGTGTTGGAGCGCTACGGTCGAAACATGGGGGGAGGGGTGTGGCATACCGCAAAATGAGACTCCACGGGATACTGTTCATCTCCACCGTCGACCTCCTCCAGCCTCCACGGGCTACCGTCGACCTCCTCCAGCCTCCACGGGCTCCTGTTCATCCAGCCTCCACCGCGCTACTCCACCGCTCTTGTTCAACCACCCCTCCACGGAACCCTCCACCATCTCTGCTTCATACAGCCCTCATACCACGGGTCTGTTCAACCACCCCTCCACGGGCACCCTCCACCGTCTCTTGCTCATCCAGCCCTCCACACCACGTGGTCTGTTCAACCACCCTCCACGGCCACCCCTCCACCGTCTCATCGTTTATCCAGCCCTCCACACCACGGGTTCCTGTTCATCCAGAGGCAACGCCACCGCTCATTGTTCATCCAACCCCCGCAACACTCACTGTTCATCCAATCGATCGGCTTCAGTTAGCAGCAGTAGCAAAGGAATCGCTCCATCGGGTTCGATTAACACCATCGATCGATCCCTCGGGTTCAATAACGCGTAGCTCGCAGCCGCAATCGCTTCGGGTTCGATTAGAGCCCAATGCCTCGCTTCGGGTTGATTAGAGCCAACGCCTACGACACACGCTGCAGCGTACAGTCACGAGAAAGCAGCGCGACGCTCTCCCACCATAACTGGCAACTCCCCGATATTTTCCTCCCCCTCGCTTCTACCATGGTTTTTTCCTTCATGGACGGCCCAAACAATGTCATGCAGCTGCGTCTCCGGCCCGCCCAGGACGAAAAGCCCATTTTTTGTCATGATTTTTTGTCATAGAAGTAGGAACCCACCACATCTATGATGATACCGGGTTTTGTCACAATTATCGTCATAGAAGTGTCATATGTATGACAAAAAAAAAATTCGTTCGGCCCAAAATGTCACGGATGTGTCTTTTTTTGTAGTGTCGCTAGCTGATTATGCTATTGATATGAGTAATTGTGAGACCTACGTGTTGTTGTGAGTATGGTAAGTTCATAATATTTGCTGAAACTTGAATGCTGGCTTTTCATGTTTACAACAACAAGAGCAAACAGAGTTTGCAAAAGTTTTTCTTTTACTCTTTCAGTTTGTCAACTGAATTGCTTGAGGACAAGCAAGGGTTTAAGCTTGGGGGAGTTGATATGTCTCCGTCGTATCTACTTTTCCAAACACTTTTGCCCTTGTTTTGGACTCTAACTTGTATGATTTGAATGGAACTAACCCGGATGGACGCTGTTTTCAGTGAGAATTGCCATGGTGTTGTTTTTTGTGCAGAAAATAAAAGTTCTCGGAATGACCTGAAACTCCATGGAATACCTTAGAAAAAACAATAAAAAATCCTCGCAAAAGATGAAGACCAGGGGGGCCACACCTTGTCCACGAGGGTGGGGCGCCCCCCCCCCTGGGCGCACCCCCTACCTTGTGGGCCCCCTGGTGGCCCTCTGACGCCAACTCCAACTCCATATATTGGCTCTCGGGGAGAAAAAAGATCGAAGAGAAGAAATCATCACGTTTTACGATACGGAGCCACCGCCAAGCCCTAATCTCTCTCGGGAGGGCTGATCTGGAGTCCGTTCGGGGCTCCCGAGAGGGGGATTCGTCGCCGTCGTCATCATCAACCATCCTCCATCACCAATTTCATGATGCTCACCGCCGTGCGTGAGTAATTGCATCGTAGGCTTGCTGGACGGTGATGGGTTGGATGAGATTTATCATGTAATCGAGTTAGTTTTGTTCGGGTTTGATCCCTAGTATCCATTATGTTCTGAAATTGATGTTGCTATGACTTTGCTATGCTTAATGCTTGTCACTAGGGCCCGAGTGCCATGATTTCAGATCTGAACCTATTATGTTTTCATGAATATATGTGTGTTCTTGATCCTATCTTGCAAGTCTATAGTCACCTACTATGTGTTATGATCCGGCAACCCCGAAGTGACAATAATCGGGACCACTCCCGGTGATGACCATAGTTTGAGGAGTTCATGTATTCACTATGTGCTAATGCTTTGTTCCGGTTCTCTATTAAAAGGAGGCATTAATATCCCTTAGTTTCCAATAGGACCCCGCTGCCACGGGAGGGTAGGACAAAAGATGTCATGCAAGTTCTTTTCCATAAGCACGTATGACTATGTACGGATTACATGCCTACATTACATTGATGAACTGGAGCTACATCTGTGTCATCCTATGTTATGACTGTTACATGACGAACCACATCCGGCATAATTATCCATCATTAATCTGGTGCCTACGAGTTTTCCATATACTGGTTCTCGCTTATTTACATTTTCCTTGCTACTGTTACAAACACTACAAAATACCAAAAACATTACTTTTGCTGTCTTTACTTTTGTTACCGTTACCACCACTATCATATTACTTTGCTACTAAACACTTTGCTGCAGATACTAAGTTTCTAGGTGTGGTTGAATTGACAACTCAGCTGCTAGTACTTGAGAATATTCTTTGGCTCCCCTTGTGTCGAATCAACAAATTTGGGTTGAATACTCTACCCTCGAAAGCTGTTGCGATCCCCTATACTTGTGGGTTATCAATCTCGCGGATACAGAAGGTTACGGCAGTGGAAATTGAGTTTCGTTGGCTCCCTGGATGTTTTGGGGTACGTAGGGTTATATAGGAGGAAGAAGTACGTCGGTGGCCGCCCGAGGGTCCCACGAGACAGGGGGCGCGCCCTGTAGGGGTGGGCGCGCCCTCCTATCTCGTGGCCGCCTCGGCTGCTTCTTGGCTTGCACTCCAAGTCCTCTGGATCACGTTCGTTCCAAAAATCACGCTCCCGAAGGTTTCATTCCGTTTGGACTCCGTTTGATATTCCTTTCCTTGAAATCTTGAAATAGGCAAAAAAAAGCAATGTCGGGCTGGGCCTCCGGTTAGTAGGTTAGTCCCAAAAATGATATAAATATGTAAAATAAAGCCCATAAACATCCAAAAGGGGTAATATAATAGCATGGAACAATCAAAAATTATAGATACGTTGGAGACATATCAGGGCCCGGTGATGAGCGACGCGTCGTCACGGGCCCTGGGGCCAAACTTGATGATGCGGTGTCGGGTTGCCCCTCCAACGCCTGTCACCGAGCTCTACGTCAGTGCGGTCACGTAGCACATCAGCCTGTTGTGTTCTACCATAGGGTGCGTCGACTTCAAATTAAAATTTTCCTACACGCAGAACAACAGGAACATGCTACGAGAGATGGATCACAGTTCGTTACCACTAGACGCGCAGTGCCGTGCAACAGAAGAAGAGTTGGGGTAGTGCGTCCGCGTGGGATCGTCTCCTCCTCGTCCGATCTCCCTCGAATAGGTTCGCTGGAGATGCGCAAGTGCATCGCCTCTAACAGTATCCGCGCATGCAGGAGGAACGTCGTGCGATGGACTGCTAGGTCCGATCACACAACCGGTGGCGAGTGGAGGAATCTATTCGCAACACATGCAAACCCTAGTCACAGCGCCGAAGCAATCAACTACATGAGTGTGTCGCACCTCCACTTTATATAGGCGTCCGTCGCGGGCTCAACACTTGGGCCTCACACGGACCCTAAAGCCCACAAGTCTACTCGGCCACAATCCGAATACAGGTCGGATCACATCCGACCAGTGTACTCGGATCCGACCTCGTAGGTTCCTTCCCTTAAGTGCGCGACCCCTTAGGTTCAAGTCGGCTTGGTCGCAGTTCGGATCACCTCTGAACTGCATGGTTGGTAGCGGCCTCTAGCAAGGCATGCCGAACACCAATCAGACTATGAAGCTGGTTAGGTGAACCCGTACAACGTGTCACACTTCTGTTCCCTTTGCCTCACGATATATGTTGTCGGGCTCAAGGTGAGACTGTCATCCTTGTGCTAGCCCGACCTCTTTCTCGTTCTAGTGATACTAACCACAAACCGGATTATCTAATAATCCTTGTCGCATGGCCATGCTTATCCTGGTCGGATCACACGAGTCGCCCATAGTATATCTCTCCTGATCGGAGGGGCAAATCCCATCTTACTCGACCATGTCTCGCGGGATGGGACTGGACAAACCCGAAACCTACCTTTGTAACTACCCAGTCACGGAGTAGCGTTTGGTCGGCCCAAAGCAAGTCTGTCACCATCCCGAGTACATGTGTCAGTGCAGGTCTTAGGACATAGAACGTATGTTGTACTAGAGACTCACAGATGACATATCGCTGCGTCTCATAGTTGGGTCTGTCCGACTCGGACCTTATCTCGACTCGGATCCGACTATGTCGAATCCGACCAGACCTTTCCAAGTCCATACTATCCAGTTAGCATCCAATGCACCATGGCTAGTGAGACCGAGCCATCGACCGTGTCATATGCTAGTCTAGTTGGCTGCGCGTCCACACAGCCCTTTCGACTAGGGACCTTTTAGGACAGTCATCATACAATGCATAGTCCCACAAACAAGCCACGTACTTGCTAACACACATGATTGATAATGTCCAAGGACTATCTTTATTCATAAACACATAGGAAATATCATCATGCATGATTGCCTCTAGGGCATATCTCCAACACCTCCAGCTCGCCGGCGAGGATAATACGGATGGTGGTCCGGTGCAGCGCCTATTCAAGCAGATGACACCGACTCTCGTGCCCCCTCCAGCGACGGTTCCGCCGGCCAGGCGCTCCTCTGCCCCGCCAAAATCACGTGTCTCCCCCACACCTATTTGGCAGAGCGCCCGACAAGCGGCTGCTGGCTCTGCTGTGCCGGTATCGCAGAGGGGCACCATGAGGCTGATCCAGGAGCTGGGGGGCTCGGCCCGAAGGACAAGTTCACCCCTCAAGCTGTGGAGAAGCTGGCCAAGCGCTTCAAAGAGCCACTGACAGACCGCGACATTGCAGGCATCGCCAAGCTCACCCGCATGGACCCAGAAGCTTTCAAGATCACTGATGACATGGCAAGCCCCGATGAGGCTGCTGATGAGGCCACGGCAACTCCATGTGTGTAGTTGATAGTTCGCTCCCCCCGTCGGTGGCCAGTTCTAGACTGGTTTCGAGTTAGGTTTTGTGTTCCATGTTAGTTACTTCAGTAGTGTTGGTTAGTATCCGACGGCGCCGGGGTTTTGGGCTTATTGGTGGCCGGCACTGCCCCACGGTGTGGATGGAGGTGCGTTGTAAGTCGTTTCGAGCATCTTTAGTAGCAAATGTAGTCGACGGAGCATCTCCCAGTTTCCCCATGGATGACAAAAGTTGCCCGATCATGAGTTGGAACATCTGAGGCCTCAACTCACCTGTGAAACGAGAGGTGGTTAGGGAAGCTGCAGATACACACAAGCTCGCCATTTTGAACCTACAGGAGACAAAGCTTGAGGAATGGTCAGCTCAGGTAGCGAGAGAGGTAGGAGGCCGACGACTGGACGGCAGTGTCATGCTCCCAGCACTAGGGACTAGGGGCGGGGCGGCAATCTTCTGGGACAAAGATGTAGTCCAAGTAGATTCACATGCTTTAGGCCAATTCTCGATCACCGTCTCCGTTCACATCATGGCCACAACCACGTCATTCTGGCTGACAAACGTGTATGGCCCAACGGACGACGCGTGAAAAGACGATTTTCTCTCTGAAATCGCTGTCTCCGCGCCTCCGTTGGGTTAGCCGTGGCTGATCGTAGGAGATTTCAACATCATCTACCAGGCTAGAGACAAGAGCAACTCGAACTTAAATAGGAGGATGATGGGTAGATTTAGGAAGGCTATAGACTTCGCTGGGCTCAGGGAAATTAAGTGTAAAAACAGGCGCTTCACATGGAGCAGTGAGCGAGAGCAGCCTACATTCTGCAGCATCGACAAATTCTTCTGCAACACCGACTGGGAGGCCCTCTTCCCCTCCTATATGCTAATGGCCGCGTCTACTTCTTGCTCTGATCATTGCCCTTTGCTGCTGGCTAGCGCTTCGGCCCCGTTCAGACGAGCTAGGTTTCGCTTTGAAAGCTTCTGGGTCAAATTTCCGCGCCTCCATGATACTGTCAGGAGGGCCTGGGAGCGCCCGGTCAATCACACCTGCCCTTTTGTCCATCTTAAAGTGAAGATGCAGCGTACTGCAAAGGATCTGAGGATCTGGAGCAGAAATCTTTTCGGTGGTGCCAAGTTGAAGCTACAGTTAGCGAACGAGGTAATATTGATGTTGGATGTGGCCCAGGAGAGCAGGATGCTCACGCCCATGGAATCTCAGCTCAGAAAACAACTCAAGCTGCGAGTCCTGGGACTGGCTGCGATCGAGCGTGTTAGGAGGAGGCAGGCCTCGAGGGTGCTATGGCTGAGGGACGGAGTGAAGGAAATATGCCCTAGAGGCAATAATAAAGTTATTAATTATTTCCTTATTTCATGATAAATGTTTATTATTCATGCTATAATTGTATTAACCGGAAACATAATACATGTGTGAATACATAGACAAACATAGTGTCACTAGTATGCCTCTACTTGACTAGCTCGTTTATCAGAGATGGTTATGTTTCCTAGCCATGGACAAAAGAGTTGTCATTTGATTAACGGGATCACATCATTAGGAGAATGATGTGATTGACTTGACCCATTCCGTTAGCTTAGCACTTGATCGTTTAGTATGTTGCTATTGCTTTCTTCATGACTTATACATGTTCCTCAGAACTATGAGATTATGCAACTCCGTTTACGGAGGAACACTTTGGGTACTACCAAACGTCACAACGTATCGGGTGATTATAAAGGAGTACTACAGGTGTCTCCGAAGGTACATGTTGAGTTGGCGATTTCGAGATTAGGTTTTGTCACTCCGATTGTCGGAGAGGTATCTCGGCCCTCTCGGTAATGCACATCATTATAAGCCTTGCAAGCAATGTAACCAATGAGTTGGTTACAGGATGATGCATTCTGAGCGAGTAAAGAGACTTGCCGGTAACAAGATTGAACTAGGTATTGGATACCGATGATCAAATCTCGGGCAAGTAACATACCGATGACAAAGGGAATAACGTATGTTGTTATGCGGTTTGACCGATAAAGATCTTCGTAGAATATGTAGGAACCAATATGGGCATCCAGGTCCCGCTATTGGTTATTGACCGGAGACATGTCTCGGTCATGTCTACATTGTTCTCGAACCGTAGGGTCCGCACGCTTAAGGTTTCGATGATAGTTATATTATAAGTTTATGTATTTTGATGTACCGAAGTTTGTTGAGTCCCGGATATGATCACGGACATGGCGAGGAGTCTCGAAATGGTCGAGACATAAAGATTGATATATTGGACGGATATATTTGGACACCGGAAAGGTTCCGGAGAAGTTTGGAGCTCCGGGAGGTTACCGGAACCCCCCGGGAGGTATATGGGCCTTATTGGGCCCATATAGAAAGAAGGAGAAGGAACAAGGGAGGCGCGCCCCAGCCCAATCCGAATTGGGGAGGGGGCCGCCCCTTTCCTTCTCCTTCCCCTCTTCCTATTACTACTACTAGTACTTATTCCTAATACTAGTACTCTTTCCTTCCCCCTCCAAATAAGATAAGGAAAAGGGGGGGGGGAAACCTACTTGGAGTAGGTTTCCCCCTCCTCTATGGCGCGCCCCCCTTGGGCCGGCCTCCTCCTCCCTCCCTCCTTTATATACGGGGGTAGGGGGGCACCCTAGAAGACACAAGTTGATCATTGATCGTTCCTTAGCCGTGTGCGGTGCCCCCCTCCACGATATTACACCTCAGTCATATTGTAGCGGTGCTTAGGCGAAGCCCTGCGACAGGAGAACATCAAGATCGTCACCACGCCATCGTGCTGACGGAACTTGTAGGATCGTTGAAGGCAAGAGTGTCTAGAGGGGGGGTGATTAGACAACTTGACAAGATAAAAGTTTATGCCTTTTTGATTAACACAAGTTTTTAGTAAGTTCACAATAGGGATCAAATCAAGCATCATGCAAACAAGTCGAGCAACATACTACACATGCAATTCTAGAGTATGGGGCAGCGGAAAGTAAATTGCATAAATAGTAAGTGAGAGATTGTGAAGAAGCAAACGCAATTTGGAACACGGAGATTTTTCTCGTGGTTCCGATAGGTGGTGCTATCGTCAATCCACGTTGATGGAGACTTCAACCCACGGAGGGTAACGGCTGCGAGAGTCCACGGAGGGCTCCACCCACGAAGGGTCCACGAAGAAGCAACCTTGTCTATGCCATCATGGCCTCGTCCACGGAGGACTAGCCTTACTCGGGTAGATCTTCACGAAGTAGGCGATCTCCTTGCCCTTACAAACTCCTTGGTTCAACTCCACATCATGACGGAGGCTCCCAAGCGACACCTAACCAATCTAGGAGGCACCACCCTCCAAAAGGTAATAGATGGGGTTGGTGATGATGAACTCCTTGCTCTTGTGCTTCAAATGATAATCTCCCCAACACTCAACTCTCCTCAGTGATTTGGCTGTGGTGGAAGAAAGGATTGAGTGGAAAGCAACTTGGGTAGACTAGAAATCAAGTTTCATATGGTGGGAGTGGAGCAACTTGATCTCAACACAAGGGTAGGTAGTTTTCTTCTCAGAAATGTAAGGTAGGAGTGGTAGTTCTTTCTGATGGCTCTCTCCACGAATGAAGAGGAGGTGGAGGGGTATTTATAGCCTCCACACAAAATCCAACCGTTACACACATTTGACCAATCTCGGTCAGACCGAAGTTGACAACTCGGTGGGACCGAAAGTTCAAATCTTGTGAACGTTGGGAGCTTAAGGGAAGATTGGAGGATAAGGGGAGAAAAGATATTTTAAAGGAAGAAGAACAATCTTACCTTAAGGGGGAGAGGATCACATCAAAGCTTTGCCATATATTTCACTGTGATAATACATTTGGCATTATTCTCTTGATTTTGCTTCTCTTGCTCTCACTATTGGTATCTTCTGAAAAGCACAATTGGTATCTTATGAAAAGCAAAATTCTCTCAGAGCTCATTGAAAATCTTTTAGTCTTGGGAGACATGTTGGCTGATTCTAGCTAGTGCTCAACATGAGACACTCTTTATACATGTCATCCCTGGCTTGGTACTCTTGATGTTCTTGCTATTGGTTGAAGAACTACTCTTGTGTTATCTAACCTTGTTTTCCCAAGTTTATTTCTTCAGGTACAATACCAAGGAACTCCAAGGTAAGTATATGCATCTTGCAGAATGTGCATGATGGTGACTTGCTTGTGAATACTTGTTTGCAAGAAATCACCATGCACATATGCATCATCTCTCATTTATCCTCATACGCTTCGATGCATATAGCCAAGCTGCATGTAGCACATCTTGCTTTTCTCTCATGTGTGCTTGTGGTAGTCCAAAACCAAAATCTAAAATCTTGCACACTTGTAGGGGAGCACATGTACTACATGTTTGTCAAAGCTTTAATGATAATCCTGTCTTTCTTTCATAAGCTTTGATATCTTATTCGTGTGTTGCCATCAATTACCAAAAGGGGAGATTGAAAGCACATTTGCTCCCTAGGTGGTTTTGGTAATTAATGACAACATACTTTGTGGTTGGACTAATGCTTTTATCAAGTATGTCTCAGAAAGTCAATCACTCTGGCATGGCAAAAGGACTAGAAAGGTGGACCCCTAAGATGCTAAGGAAAGGATTGGCAAAAGCTCAAGACTCCATTTTTGGTTTAGTGATCCAAGATCACATTGAGTCCATAGGAAAGCCAATACTATTAAAAGGGGATGAGGTTATGATGATGATCTGGTTGCTCTAAGTGCTTAGTGATTTATCTCTCAAACTATCAGCAATCTTTCATTCCAACATAAACCCATAAGTAATCTCGGTCCCACCGATTCCAAAACCAGTCACACCGAGATGAACCACCTCAGCCATATACCCAAACCCTAATAATTTCGGATTTTCCGATTCCAAACTCGGTCACACCGAAACTAGTGTTATAAGCTTCAGAACATACAGACTCAAATCGGTGTCACCGAGATGAGAAAGTCGGTCCCACCGAGATTGGCAAACCCTAGACTTTGGAAGAATCGGACTAACCGAGATTGTATTTTCGGTCCACCTATGTTTGAGTATATTGACTTAGGAGTCAAATGAGAACATTTGATCATAGGTCATACTCATCGTTTAAGCTCAAAATGGGGTTACCATTTTTCGATTAAGCATTTGATGTGATCACATCTTTTGAAGCTGCTTGTACTCATGACTTTGAGCAAAACTTCTTCAAGATGTGAAAAACATACCTTGGGCTTGTTGTTGCTTGTTCTCATGTAGGTGAACTTGATGTAGATGCTCATTGAATGTGAAGTTGGAGCACCAATTCCAATTGTATAGTTCATCTTCCTACATGGGTTAGGCAAGCAAGGAAATACTCAAGAATATCCAATATGACATGAGTGAAGTACTAGAAGTATATGGTGTCAAAAAGGATATGTGGAATTTTGTTCCTTGAACTCAACATCCCAAAGGGCTAGATACTTGGTCAATGACAAGATTACTCATGATTTGAGTGTGTGATAATCTTGTTGAATGTAGACCATCCAAGTACCTCAAGGAGTTAGATGCCATACAAGGGGGCAAATGTGTCCAAGACATATGATCATCATCATAAGAGAAATATCAAGGATTAGTCAATTAGGCTCATGCCTTGTATGCATCGATGGAGTTTTCACTCCAAGTTTGAAGCGTCAATGATGTTCAACTCACTCCTTAAGCGACAAAACACTTTCTCATCAAGTGGTTTTGTGAAGATATCTGCAAGCTGTTTGTCGATCGAACATGCTTAAGATCAATGTCACCCTTAGCAATGTGATCACGAATAAAATGGTGACGAACTTCAATGTGTTTCGTCTTGAGAGTGTTGCACGGGATTGTGTCCAATCTTAATCGCACTCTCATTGTCACAAAGCAAAGGAACATGTCTCGCATGTATCCCATAATCCTTAAGCATTTGTTTCATCCATAGCAACTGAGCACAACACGAACCAGCAGCAATATATTACGCTTGGCGATGAGATAATGATATCGAATTTTGTTTCTTGGATGACCAAGATACAAGGGATCGACCGAGAAATTGACATGTACCCGAAGTTGACTTTCTATCAATCTTGTCTCCGGCATAGTCCGAGTCGGAATAGCCAACAAGATCGAAAGAGGCCCTCTTAGGATACCAAATGCCAAAGTTAGGTGTGTGTATCAAATATCTCACAATTCTTTTGACAGCCTTAAGATGACATTCTTTAGGAGCAGCTTGATATCGAGCACACATGCATACACTCAACATTGTATCAGGACGAGAAGCGCAGAGATATATTAGAGAACCAATCATGGATCGATAAACCTTTTGATCAACAGGTTCTCCATCTTTAGTCAAGTCATTATGTCCATTAGTAGGCATGGGGGTTCTCATACCTTTGCTCTCTTGCATGTTGAACTTCTTGAAGAGATCCTTAGTGTACTTTGTTTGTGAGACAAAAGTACCCTCCTTAGATTGCTTGATTTGCAACCCAAGGAAGAACTTGAGTTCACTCATCATGGACATCTCATACTTCTCCGACATAAGCTTTCCAAACTTCTCACTAAAATCAGGGTTAGTTGAACCAAAGATAATATCATCAACATATATTTGGCATACAAATAGTTCACCTCAACCCTTTTCGTGAATAGCGTTGAGTCTATTTTACCAATCTCAAATCCTTTTTCAAGAAGAAAGCTAGTCAAGCATTTGTACCAAGCTCTAGGGGCTTGTTTAAGACCATAAAGAGCTTTGTGCAATTTGTAAACATGATTAGGCTTTTTAGGATTCACAAATCCGGGAGGTTGTTTCACAAATACTTCCTCCTCAATTTCACCATTTAGGAAAGCACTTTTAATGTCCATTTGATAGAGAGTAATGTCATGGTGGTTGGCATAAGCAAGAAGAATGCGAATGGACTCAAGTCTAGCAACGGGGGCATAGGTCTCACCATAGTCCATACCTTCGACTTGTGTGTAACCTTGTGCTACGAGGCGAGCCTTGTTGCGGATGACTTGTCCATCTTCATCTTGCTTGTTCGAAACACCCATTTGGTTCCAATGACGTTTTGGTCATCATTGGGCTTCTCTACCAAAGACCAAGCGTTGTTCCTCTCGAAGTTGTGCAGCTCTTCATGCATAGCGTTCACCCAATCCGGGTCTTCAAGCGCTTCTTCTACCTTCATAGGTTCAAGACTGGAAATGAATGAGTAATGCTCACAAAAGTTAGCTAAGCGAGTTTTAGGCGAGTGATTCTCCGAGTCGATGTCATTCATCATTTGTTCCACGGATGGTCCTTCTTGACTCTTGCTCGAACTCGGATAGCTTTTGTCGTGGTCGTGGCTGAGCTTCCTCATCATCCTCATCTTCTTCTTCATCGGTGTTGTTGGTGTTGTCTTGAGGTGGTGGAGAAGGAGGTTGTGGTGGATCTTCTTGTCGCACTTCCTCATCTTGGTGAGTTCCACTTGTGGGCGCCTCCATGTTGCCTTGAGGTTCACCTTGCCGTGAGGTAGGGGGCTCCACATATGTAGATGAGGTACTCTCCTTCACTTCCATGGGACGAATCTTTCCAATGGATAAATCTTGAATGGCTTCGATGGGTCCTTGTCTCCTACATCAATAGGCATTTGCTCTACTTGCGAGCCATTAGATTCATCAAACTTCACATCTACCGTCTCTTCAACCTTTGGGTGAAATTATTGTGAACACGGTAGGTGTGAGAGTTTGATCCATAACCGAGGAAAAAGCCTTCATGAGTTTTAGGAGCAAATTTAGACCGACGATGCTTATCAAGGATATAGCATTTTGAACCAAAGACACGAAAATATCCCACTTGGGGTTTGTTACCCGTAAGGAGCTCGTATGAAGTCTTGCCGAGGAGCTTGTGAAGATAAAGTCTATTGATGGAATGACAAGCTGTCTCGACGGCTTCACCCCAGAAGTGTTTTGGTGTCTTGTATTCATCAAGCATTGTCCTCGCCATCTCAATGAGCGTTCGGTTCTTCCTCTCAACAATTCCATTTTGTTGAGGTGTGTACGTAGCTGAGAACTCATGTAGAATCCCTTCCTCATCGAGAAAAGAGTCCACATGGGCATTCTTGAACTCCGTTCTGTTGTCACTCCGAACTTTCTTGATCTTCACCTCAAATTGATTCTGAGCCTTTCTAGCAAAGGTTTTGAAGATTTTCTGAACCTGCGATTTGTCATCAAGGAAAAATACCCACGTAAATCTGGAAAAATCATCAACAATAATTAGACCAAAGGAGTTACCACCAAGGCTTTTGTAAGCATTGGGACCGAAGAGATCCATATGAAGAAGCTCAAGCGGTCTCCTTGTGGTCATGATATTCTTCACGGATGACTTCCGCCTACTTGTTTTCTGCTTGACATGCCTTTGCAGAGTCTATCTTTGTCAAAGAAAACATCTTTAACACCAAGAATGTGATCACCTTTGATTAGCTTATCTAGATTTCGCATACCAACATGTCCAAGCCTTCTATGCCAAAGCCAACCTTTTGCAGATTTAGCAATGAAGCAAGTTCTAGGTTGAGCTTTCTTAGTGAAATCGACAATGTATAGGTCACCTCTCGAATGCCAAGAAAACCATGTTATGATTGTCACTACGAAAAACTTGGCAATCTACTTTAGTGAATAGCACATTGAATCCAAAGTCAGCTAATCTAGACACGGAAAGTAAATTGTATCCAAGAGATTCAACAAGCATGACATTTTTAATGGAGCTATCATGAGATATGGCCACCTTACCAAGGCCAAGTACCTTACCCTTGGAGTTGTCTCCAAAAGTCACATACTTGCGTGGACCATCGTTTTTTGCAAGCTCTCGAAACATGTCTTCATCTCCGGTCATATGATCGGTGCATCCACTATCAAGAATCCACTCTTTTCCACCGGATATGTAGTCTCTCAGTTGCCATAAGATGAGACTCTTCATGATCTTGTCTAGCTCGGTGTCCGAATCGTCATCATGCTCATGCTCATCATCATATTGACCCATAGATAATTCATCATCAATACCTAGGTCAATTTGACAATGACTTGCATCAGTTTTATCAATGTGATAATAATCATCGGAATGCAATACAAGAGCATTTCTAACTAGAACATTGATAAGTCCGGAATCACCCTTCCGTTTCATAAGATCACGAAGCTCAAAGAAGCATTTATCAAAGTTGGGATCATTAGGGCGCATCATATCAAATTCAACAGTCTTGTATAGAATTTCATCAAGACCTCTCAAAGAGTAGTCCGGATAAAGTTCTTCCAAGAACTTCCACATAGCATGGGCGCACTCAAAGTTTGTGACAAGCTCAAGCAAGTTATCGGGCAAACCTCTAATGATAAGATTGACAGTTCTAAGGTTCTGAAGCAAATCAAGCTCTTCATCCATAGTAGGGTGCAAGGGTCAAATGGTGGTACATATGGGGTTTCAATATATTTATGCAAGTTGTACATCTTAAAGATAGCAAGCATTTCAATCCTCCACGAGTTATAGGACACTCCATCAAGAATAGGCACTCTATGACTAACACTCCCAAGCGTGAACCGTCCATCTTCCTCCAATGGTGTGCAAACCAAAGCAATGGAGACCAAAGCTCTGATACCAATTGTAGGATCGTTGAAGGCAAGAGTGTCTAGAGGGGGGGTGATTAGACAACTTGACAAGATAAAAGTTTATGCCTTTTTGATTAACACAAGTTTTTAGTAAGTTCACAATAGGGATCAAATCAAGCATCATGCAAACAAGTCGAGCAACATACTACACATGCAATTCTAGAGTATGGGGCAGCGGAAAGTAAATTGCATAAATAGTAAGTGAGAGATTGTGAAGGGCAAACGCAATTTGGAGACACGGAGATTTTTCTCGTGGTTCCGATAGGTGGTGCTATCGTCAATCCACGTTGATGGAGACTTCAACCCACGGAGGGTAACGGCTGCGAGAGTCCACGGAGGGCTCCACCCACGAAGGGTCCACAAAGAAGCAACCTTGTCTATGCCATCATGGCCTCGTCCACGGAGGACTAGCCTTACTCGGGTAGATCTTCACGAGTAGGCGATCTCCTTGCCCTTACAAACTCCTTGGTTCAACTCCACATCATGACGGAGGCTCCCAAGCGACACCTAACCAATCTAGGAGGCACCACCCTCCAAAAGGTAATAGATGGGGTTGGTGATGATGAACTCCTTGCTCTTGTGCTTCAAATGATAATCTCCCCAACACTCAACTCTCCTCACCGATTTGGCTGTGGTGGAAGAAAGGATTGAGTGGAAAGCAACTTGGGTAGACTAGAAATCAAGTTTCATATGGTGGGAGTGGAGCAACTTGATCTCAACACAAGGGTAGGTAGTTTTCTTCTCGAAATGTAAGGTAGGAGTGGTAGTTCTTTCGATGGCTCTCTCCACGAATGAAGAGGAGGTGGAGGGTATTTATAGCCTCCACACAAAATCCAACCGTTACACACATTTGACCAATCTCGGTCGGACGAAGTTGACAACTCGGTGGGACCGAAAGTTCAAATCTTGTGAGCGTTGGGATTTTCAGTGGGACCGAAAATACAATCTCGGTTAGTCCGATTCTTCCAAAGTCTAGGGTTTGCCAATCTCGGTGGGACCGACTTTCTCATCTCGGTGACACCGATTTGAGTACAGAAGGTTACAGAAGCTTGGCAACACTAGTTTCGGTGTGACCGAGTTTGGAATCGGAAAATCCGAAATTATTAGGGTTTGGGTATATGGCTGAGGTGGTTCATCTCGGTGTGACTGGTTTTGGAATCGGTGGGACCGAGATTACTTATGGGTTTATGTTGGAATGAAAGATTGCTGATAGTTTGAGAGATAAATCACTAAGCACTTAGAGCAACCAGATCATCATCATAACCTCATCCCCTTTTAATAGTATTGGCTTTCCTATGGACTCAATGTGATCTTGGATCACTAAACCAAAAATGGAGTCTTGAGCTTTTGCCAATCCTTTCCTTAGCATCTTAGGGGTCCACCTTTCTAGTAATTTTGCCATGCCAGAGTGATTGACTTTCCTGAGACATACTTGATAAAAGCATTAGTCCAACCACAAAGTATGTTGTCATTAATTACCAAAACCACCTAGGGAGCAAATGTGCTTTCAGAACTCCCCCTCGGAGCCTCTACTGGATTGGAGAACGAGGGTGCGTCATCGAGTCTGTCGTGTGTCAAGAACTCGGAGGTGCGGAGTAACGGTGCTGGATCGGTTGAACCGGAAGACATCGACTACTTCCACTCTGCCAGTGTCAGCGCTTCCACTTGGTCTCACGAGTGCGTAGACAACAACTCTCCCCTCGTTGCTATGTCATCACCATGATCTTGCGTGTGCGTAGGAAATTTTTGAAATTACTACGTTCCCCAACAGTGGCATCCGAGCCTAGGTTTTATGGTTTGATGTTATATGCACGAGTAGAACACAAGTGAGTTGTGGACGATATAAGTCATCTTGCCTACCACATGTCATACTTTGGTTCAGCGGTATTGTTGGATGAAGCGGCCCGACCGACATTACAGCGTGCGCTTACGCGAGACTGGTTTTACCGCCGTGCTTTGCACACGGTGACTAGCGGGTGTCTGTTTACGCAACTTTAGTTGAACCGAGTGTGCTCGCCCGGTCCTTGTGAAGGTTAAAGCGGAGTCTATTTGACAAACTATCGTTGTGGTTTTGATGCGTGGGTGAGATTGGTTCTTGCTTAAGCCCGTAGCAGCCACGTAAAATTTGCAACAACAAAGTAGAGGACATCTAACTTGTTTTTGCAGGGCATGTTGTGATGTGATATGGCCAAGGCGTGATGCTATATTTTATTGTATGAGATGATCATGTTTTGTAACCGGTTATCGGCAATGGCAGGAGCCATATGGTTGTCGCTTTATTGTATGAAATGCAAAGCATACATAATTGCTTTACTTTATCACTAAGCGGTAGCGATAGTCGTAGAAGCAATAGATGGCATAACAACAACGATACTACGATGGAGATCAAGGTGTCGCGCGGTGGCGATGGTGATCACGACGGTGCTTGAAGATGGAGATCACAAGCACAAGATGATGATGGCCATATCATATCACTTATATTGATTGCATGTGATGTTTATCCTTTATGCATCTTATCTTGCTTTGATTGGCGCTAGCATTTTAAGATGATCTCTCACTAATTATCAAGAAGTGTTCTCCCGAGTATGCACCGTTGCGAAAGTTCTTCGTCTTTGAGACACCACGTGATGATCGGGTGTGATAGGCTCTACGTTCAAATACAGCGGGTGCAAAACAGTTGCACACGCGGAATACTCAGGTTATACTTGACGAGCCTAGCATATCTGAGATATGGCCTCGGAACACGGAGACCGAAAGGTCGGCGTGAATCATATAGTAGATATGATCAACATAGAGATGTTCACCATTGAAACTACTCCATCTCACGTGATGATCGGACATGGTTTAGTTGATTTGGATCACGTGATCACTTAGATGACTAGAGAGATGTCTGTCTAAGTGGGAGTTCTTAAGTAATATGATTAATTGAACTTAAATTTATCTTGAACTTAGTCTGGTAGTATTTTGCAAATTATGTTGTAGATCAATAGCTCGCGTTGTTGCTTTCATATATTTGTTTTGATATGTTCCTAGAGAAAACTGTGTTGAAAAATGTTAGTAGCAATGTTGCGGATTTGATCCGTGATCCGAGGTTAATCCTCATTCTTGCACATAAAATTATGTCCTTAATGCACCGCTAGGTAGAGACCTATTGCGAGGAGCGGATCACGATGTTATGAGCGTTTGGCTAGCTCAATATGATGACTACTTGATAGTTTTGTGCACCATGCTTTATGGCTTAGAATCGGGACTTCAAAGATGTTTTGAACATCATGGACCATATGAGATGTTCTAGGAATTGAAGTTAATATTTTAAGCAAATACCCGAGTTGAGAGATATGAGTCTCCAACAAGTTCTATAGCTAAAAGATGGAGGAGAATCGCTCAACTAGTGAGCATGTGCTCGAGAATGTCCAGGTACTTCAATCGCTTGAATCAAGTGGGAGTTAATCTTCCGATAAGATAGTGATTGACGAAATTCTCTAGTCACCATCACTAGGTTACTAGAACTTCGTGATGAACTATAGTATGCAAGGGATGGCGAAAACGATTCCCAAACTCTTCGTGATGCTCAAATCAACGAAGGTAGAAATCAAGAAAGAGCATCAAGTGTTGATGGTTAACAAGATCACTAGTTTCAAGAAAAGGGCAAAGGAAAAGAAGGGAACTTCAAGAAGAGCGGCAAGCAAGTTGCTGCTCAAGTGAAAGAAACCCAAGTCGATCCTAAGCACGAGACTAAGTGCTTCTCTTGCAAAGAGACTGGTCCTTTGGAAGAGGTACTACCCCAAGTGATTGGAGGATAAGAAGGATGGCAAAGTGAACATAAGTATATTTGATATACATGTCATTGATGTGTACTTTACTAGTGTTTATAGCAACCCTCGAGATTTGATACTAGTTCGGTTGCTAAGATTAGTAACTTCGAAGCGGGAGTTGCGAATAAGCAGAGACTAGTTAAAGGGTGAAGTGACGATGTATGTTGGAAATAGTTCAAGATTGATATGATCATCATCGCACACTCCCTATACTTTCGGGATTAGTGTTAAACCTAAATAAGTGTTATTTGGTGTTTGCGTTGAGCATGAATATGATTTGATCATGTTTATTGCAATACGGTTATTCATGTAAGTTAGAGAATAATTGTTGTTACATTTACATGAATAAAACCTTCTATGGTCATACACCCAATGAAAATGGTTTGTTGGATCTCGATCGTGTGATACACATATTCGTGATATTGAAGCCAAAAGATGCAAAGTTAATAATGATAGTGCAACTTATTTGTGGCTTTGCCGTTTAGGTCATATCGGTGTAAAGCGCATGAAGAAACTCCATAAAGATGGATTTTGGAATCACTTGGTTATGAATCATTTGATGCTTGCGAACCGTGCCTTTTGGGCAAGATGACTAAAACTCCGTTCTTGAACAATGGAGCGAACTACCGACTTATTGGAAATAATACATCTTGATGTATGCGGACCAATGAGTATGAAGGCTCGTGGCAAGTATCATTATTTTCGACCTTCACAAGATGATTTGAGCGGATATGGGTATATCTACTTGATGAAACATAAGTCTGAAATAGTTGAAAGGTTCAAAGAATTTCAGAGTGAAGTGGAAAATCATCGTAACAAGAAAATAAAGTTTACGCGATCGATCGTGGAGCGAATATTTGAGTTCTGAGTTTGGTCTTCAATTAAAACAATGTGGAATAGTTTCACAAACTCCGCCACAGAACACCACAATGTAATGGTGTGTCCGAACGTCGTAATCGTACTTTACTAGATATGGTGCGATCTATGATATCACTTATTAGTTTACCACTATCGTTTTGGGGTTATGCATTAAAGACAGCTGCATTCACGTTTAATAGGGCACCATCTAAATCCGTTGAGACGACACCGTATGAACTATGGTTTAGCAGTAAACCTGAGCTGTCGTTTCTTAAAGTTTGGAGTTGCGATGCTTATATGAAAAAGGTTTTCAACTTGACAAGCTCGAACCCAAATCGGAATGCGTCTTCATAGAATACCCAAAGGAAATTGTTGGGTACACCTTCTATCACAGATCCGAAGGCAAATTTGTTGCTGATAATAGATCCTTTCTAGAGAAGGAGTTTCTCTCGAAAGAAGTGAGTGGGAGGAAAGTAGAACTTGATGAGGTAACTGCACATGTTCCCTTATTGGAAAGTAATTCATCACGTAAATCAGTTCCTATGACAAATACACCAATTAGTGAGGAAGCTAATGATATTGATCATGAAGCTTGGATCAAGTTACTACAGAACCTCGTGGGTCTTCGAGTAAGATCCGCACAGTGGTGTAGTAATCATGTTACGGAAGTCATGTTACTAGACCATGATGAACCTACGAACTATGAGGAAGCGATGATGAGCCCAGATTCATGAAATGGCTCGAGGCCATAAAATCGAGATATGATCCATGTATGAGAACAAAGTATGGACTTTGATTGACTTGCTCGATGATCGGCAAGCCATGTTAAATGAATGGATCTTCAAGAGGAAGGCGGACAACGATAGTAGTATTACTATCTACAAAGCTAGACTTGTCGAAAAGGTTTTTGAC